>JAJJWW010002708.1:0-179929 GCA_023531295.1 Papaver armeniacum | reverse complement strand
ACATATGGGTGAGCCTTGCAAGTGGTGCATGTGTTTTAGTGTATGTCAGAAAGATGCAATCTCTATATCAATTCTAGGTCTTTCAATCACCGAACAAACAGTTGCAGAAACAATTACACCCACATTTTCATGGATAAGAGTAATGTACCTACCAGTCACGGCGTGAAATATGAAAGACAGTGTTGTACTGTTACTATCGAAAAACAACCATACGGTAGGATGGATGAACAAAATAGCGAAGAGTTTAGTGCTTACAGATGTATGCGCTGCTAATGCCTCTTGGGATATAGAGGTGACCACTGCTATAGCAGGTTCTAGTGTCTGTCTGTCTTTCCAAATCACTTGAACGGGTGACTGCTCCTGCTAACATAGAAACTTGACTGACAGCACTCCATAATGGCATTCTACAAAAACTATCTCAAACTCCATTGCATTTCTAACAGCAAAAAGATCAAGAAATGACATATCAAGTTTCATACACAACACTACTCTCATGACATTAGTCATCCTTCCACACCTATTGCATAACTCTACACTAATGGAAAATAATCCCTCTAAGAAAAAACAGTAACACTGTCAAAAATTGAAACACGGGTTTGAAAAAAGGTAGCAATTTATTTACCATGAACCAGCATTGCATAAACAGAACAAAACAACAACCAAATTTTACCCAATTTTCTTCCCTCACTAATAACTAAGAACTCAATCCTAAAGCATTCTAACGCAAGCCCACATCATTTGCTCCGGTACTTCTCCACTTTATCTTTATCACTATATATCACCTTAGTTATGCAATGCTGGATTATATAATCCAGCCTGCTCCAGTACTTCTCCAGGCCAAGCAGGCTGGATTATATTACAAAACTAAGCACCCATGGCCTTCCCAAGCCTACCATGTATTTCCGGCTAGGAAAGTCAGACCTATCAACAAAAATTAGAGTGATTCGGAACACCGTTCAAATGGACCCCCACAAAAACCGCCTGGCAAACACATGAAAGTGGGCCCTGCCCCTTTGGGAAAACAGGGGGTCCGGCTTTGGGGTTTTCATGTGTCTATGTGGTTCTTGTGGAGTCCACTTGCAGTCTGCAAGAATTTCTGTGAAAATTATATTCAAATAATATGAAAATTATGCAACTATAATGTTTCACTCTCAATGAAAATCATGCCAACCGTCAAAAGTGGGTATTCATGCAGATGCTGGTGTTATTCATAGGGCATTAATATATTCATAGGGCACTATTATATAAAGGCAAAACACCCAAGGCAGTCAGAAACTCCAGCGTAGGACTAGACCTCAAAAAGTAGAAGATTAGTGGAATTCCACTGCAGCCGCATGAGGCGATGTAGATAGCATACAAGCGCGAACTCGGTAAGAAGAAGTATGTATATCAGGATATGCTCTGGGTGACAACTACAGCAGGCAATAACACATCTACCAGCTTTAACAATGACAAATATCTACTCTAGATACCAATAACAAAGACAGCAAAGCCTAAAGCCTTTCTCAGGTCCTAATTCCATGTCTTAACATATGAAAGCATGTAGTCTAGTGCTACTACAAGAAATCTGAACAAACTAGCAAAGACTTTAGTGTTTACGGATGCGTGAGTGCCTATCCACGCCACCCCCAATCAGAGTAGGCAACAGTCTACAGAAGCCCAAACATAAGGGGTGCCGCTAATTTTTTGATTTATTACAAGTAAAGAAATGGTAGAAGATAAAAACATTAGACCCAACGAAAAGAGTACTCAGAGAGCATTAAATTCTCTCTGGTTTAAATTACATTTAAGAATATATTACAACCAGAGAAGAACTTTCTAGGTTCTAGGCGTGTCGTAAACGATGGGATAAGAATGAATACGTCCTTGGGTCTGATTATTCAACTACTCTTACATCTGGAATGCAAAGGGAAGAAGAACTAACGGTAGATTTTTATTACTGGTATATCCCGCTTCCACAAGCATAGCCATAATGCTAATTCAAATCCCAGAAGGCCAGATCTAAGTACGTAATCATTCTAAACCCTTGTCTGTGTATGGATATTCATGCTGCTGTCGTTCATAAGGGTGAACCTAGCTTTAGCAAGTGGTTTAAGATTTTTAGTGTATGTCCAGACATGCAATCTCAATCTCCACTCCACATCTGAGGCAGAAAAAGGCGGAAATATCTAAACACATAATCATTGAACCAACAACCGAAGAATAATAGTAAGACGAGGAAAACTCCCATTTTTCCTCACTGTCATGCTAAAATGAAACTTAAGAAATTTCTAATTCTAAATAATGGTATACACATTCTCACATGCAAACACTCTCATTTGGTTGGTGATGTTGGTGGTCTTTCTTTTACGACAATTCATTAATTCACACAAGGCAAGTTTTAGAAGACAGACTAACAGTTCTTTAACGACAACTGTCTAGTTTTGATATTATTGAGGAAGACGGGGAGCCTTGAATCTAACATTTATATCTTCATGGATAACAACAATGGAGATATAGGAACAAACTAGAAAAGAGTTCAGTGCTTACAGATGCGTGAAGTTCTTAGGCCTCTTAGGAGACAGTGGCGAGCCTTGCTTTTAGCAGTCTCTAGTGTATGTCTGGTCTTTCGATCACTTGAACAGGGGAGACCACTCCTAGTAACAATTGAACTTGGCTGACTACGCTCGTAATGGCAGCCTAGAAAAGCCACCCCGAGCTTCAATCCATTTCTCACGGCACAAAAGGATTAATACATTTACACACACTTATATCAGCACTGAACCAGCATTTCGCAACCAATACTTGAATAACGCCACATCAAGTCTCACACATAGAATTACTGTCATGGCGTCAGCCGCTCTTGAAAAAAAAAGTATCAGATCTACACGAGCAATTGAATTAGGAGAAGAATGATAAGCAACCACTGGAAAAAGTGTATCAGATATACATGAACAACTGAACAAGGAGAAGAACAATATGCAAGCTCTTGAAAAAAGAGTATCAAATCTACACGAGCAACTGATCAAGGTCGAGGGCGATATCTTATTTGGATGGTTGGATGACAGCCCAAGTGGGACTATGTCAAGAACGATATCCAAGTATGCAACCTCTCAACTCCCCAGGTACCCCAGTATCTAGTGGTGATAACACAACTAATGTTCAAGTGATTAAGCCCGGTGAAGCAGTCCGGCATGTTTACTAAATGGCACAGGCCAGACGGGCTATAATCCCTTGACTATTCAGTTATGCAGGCCAACCAGGCTGGATTATATTAGAAAACTAAGCACCCATGGTCTTCCCATGCCTATCATGTATTTCCGGCTAGGCAAGTCAGACCTATCAGTATAAATTATAGTGATTATGGACACACCGTCCAAATGGACCACGCAAAAACCGCACAGACACATGAAAGTGAGCCCTGCACACTGGGAAAAACAGGGGGGTCCAGCTTTGGGGTTTTCATGTGTCTATGTAGTTTTTGCGGCGTCCATTTGCAGTCTGCCAAGAATTTTTGTAAAAACTATTTATTCAAATAATATAAAATTATATAACAATAAATAAACTGGTTTCACTCTTAATGATAATCATGCCAACCGTCACAGAAGTTCAAGAAATGATATTTATCTATATATGGGTATTCATGTTGCTGTTATTCATAGGGCATTAATATATTCATAGGGCACTACTACATAAAGGCAAAACACCCAAGGCACTCAGAAACTCAAGCATAGGATTAGCAGATAGATTAAACTGAGCTTAAAAAGTAGAAGATTGGTGGAATTCCACAGCAGCCGTACGGCGATCGTAGATAGCATACAGCACAAACTCGGTAAAAAAAAGTATGTATGATGTTATGCTCTCGGTGACAACTACAGCAGGCAATAACACATTTACCAGCTTTAAGAATGAGAAATATCTAGTCTGGACTCTGGATTCAATAACTAAGACAGCAAAGCCTAAAGCCTTCCTAACGTCCTAATTTATGTCTTAACATATGAAAGCAGGTAGTCTAGTGCTACTACAAGAATATGACCATAACATATAGAATTCTGAACAAACAAGCAAAGACTAGTGTTTACGGATGTGTGAGTGCCCATCCGCCACCCCCGTAGGGGTGGGCTACGAATGTCCAAACACAAGGGTGAACCGAGCTTTAGCAAGTGGTTTATGTTTTTTAGTGTATGTCTAGAAATGCAATCTCAATCTCCATTCGGCAGAAAAAGCCTAAAAACTCTAAACACATAATCATTGAACTAAAAACTGCTGAACAATATTAACACAAGGAGAATTCCCATTTTTCATCACTGTCATGCTAAAAACTTAAGAAATTTGTAAATCTAAATAATGCAAACACTCCCATGTCGTTGGTCCTTGCTCCACTTGTTTAGTGATGATTGTCAATAGCACGCCGTAGCATGGCAGTGGTCTTTCTTTTATTTCAATTCATTAATTTACAGAAGGCACAGTTTTTTTAAAATAGACTCGAAAACAACAGCTGTCTTGTCTTGATTCTAACAAGGAAGGCGGGAAGCCTTGAATCTCACATTTACACGCCGCAGGTACCCCAGTATCCGGTGGTGATAACAAAACTAATGTTCAAGTGGCTAAGCCCAGCCAAGCAGTCCGGCATATTTACTAAACAGCACAGGCCAGACGGGCTATGAATCCCTTGACTATTTAGTTATGCAGCCCGAGCAGGCTGGATTATATTAGAAAACTAAGCAGCCATGGCCTTCCCAAGCCTATCTTGTATTTCCGGCCAGGCAAGTCTATCAATAAAAATTAGAGTGACTCTGGATAGATCCCCAACACAAAAACCGCACAGACACATGAAAGTGGGCCCCGCCCTCTGGGAAAAACATGGGGTTCAGCTTTGTTTTCATCTGTATATGCGGTTTTTGTGCCATCCGGACAGTCTTCCAAGAAATTTTTATAAAAATTAGTTATTCGAATAATATAAAACTATGCAACTATAAATAAAAAACAATTCTACGCTGACTGGGAGGATTCACGTGGATTCTCCCGTGTCTCACATTAAAAGTGGAGCCCTAGGGCCCACCACCCAGAAATATAGGGGGCCCATTTTTTATGTGAGACAAGGGAGAATCCACGGTGAATTCTCCCGGTCAATCAATCATTATTCATCCTAACCGTCACAGAGAAGTACAATAAAATTATATTTTATCTACATATCGGTATACATGCTGCTGTTATTCATAGGGCATTAATATATTCAGAGTTTCCCAAGGCACTAATATATTCATAGGGCACTAATACATAGAGGTAAAACACCCAAGGCAGTCAGAAACTCCAGCATAGAACTAACAGATAGATTAAACTGAGCTCAAAAAGTAGAAGATTAGTGGAATTCCACTGCAGCCGCATGGCGATTGTAGATAGCATACAGTGCGAACTCGGTAAGAGAAAGTATGTGTGACGTTCTGCTCTGGGTGACAACTACAGCAGGCAGTAACACATCTACCAGCTTTAACAATGACAAATATCTACTCTAGATTCTAATAACTAAGACAGCATAGCCTAAAGCCTTCCCAACGTCCTAATTCCATGTCTTAACATATGAAAGCAGGTAGTCTACTACAGGAATATGACCATAACATAAGAAGAGAACAAACTAGCGAAGACTTTAGTGTTTAAGGATGTGTGAGTGCCTATCCCCGCCACCCCAAATCAGAGTAGGCTACAAAAGCCCAAACATAAGGGGGCGCCTTGCTTTAGCAAGTGGTACATGTCTATGCCAACGGTTAAATTTTTTGACTTTTTACCAAGTAAAGAAATGGTAGAAGATAAAAAGATTAGAGCCAATGAAAGAGTACTCGGAGAGCATTAAATTCTCTCTGGTTTGGATTACATTTAAGAATATATTACAACCAGAGAAGAACGTGTCGTAAACAAGGGGATAAGAATGAATACATCCTTAGGTGTGAGGATTCAACTACTCTTACATCTGGCATGCAAAGGAAGGAGGATCTTACGGTAGATTTTCATTACTGGTATATCACACTTCCACCAGCATAGCCATAATGCTAATTCACATCCCAGAAGGCCAGATCTAAGGACGTAATCATTCTAAACCCTAGTCTGTATATGGGTATTGATGTTGCTGTCCTTCATAAGCACTAATAGATCAAGGCAAAGCTCTTAACGTTCGAAAACTCCAGCTTAGGACTAGCAGGTAGATTAAACTGTGTTTAAAAAGTAGAAGAACTTTGCCTGGGTAACTCATGAACGATGGTATTAACGTTCACAGAGTAACTGTGTGAAAAAAATATAATCAGACCTAAGGAGTAGGTCTTAGTTAATGCACGTTATTGGAGTAGGCACGTTAATGCCTGTAGTTGTCACCCAGAGCATCGTTCAGAGCAACTCTGTGTGCAGAAGCAAAGCGATGGTATAGAGCACACAGAATAACTCATGAACGATTCTCCGGGTGACACCACTACAGACATTACCGTGCCTACTCTAATAATTAAGACAGCAAGCTTGGAGCCTTCTTCGAGTCATAATTTATGTCATGACATATGAAAGCAGATTGTCTATTACTAATATTCGAATATGACCATGACATAAAGAAATGTGAAACAAATTTTAGCAAAGACTTTAGTGCCTACGGATGTGTGAGGTGCCACCCCCGTAGGAGTGGGCTACGAATGTCCAAACACAATGGTGAACCTAGCTATAACAAGTGATTTATGTTTTTAGTGTATGTCTAGAAATGCAATCTCAATCTCCATTATATGTCTGAGGCAGAAAAGGCCTAAAATTTCTAAACACATAATCGTTGAACAAACAACCGCAGATTAATAGTAAGACAATGAAAACTCCCATTTTTCCTCACTGTCATGCTACAATGAAACTTAAGAAATTTGTAAATCCAAATAATTTTATAAACATTCTCACATGCAAACACTCCCATGTCGTTGGTCCTTGGTCCACTTGTTTAGTGATGATTGTTCATAGCACGTCATGGTATGGCAGTGGTCTTTCTTTTACGTCAGTTCATTCATTGATTCACACAAGGAAAGTTTCAAAAGACAAGCTCAACAGTTTATTAACAACAACAACTGTCTAGTCTTGATTCTATTAAGGAAGACGGAAGCCTTGTATCTTCATGGATAACAACACAGTAAAGATATATGAACAAAATAGTAAAGAGTTTAGTGCTTACAAATGCGTGAAGTGCTTAGGCCTCTTGGAAGATAGGGCGAACCTTGCTTTTAGCAGGTTCTAGTGTATGTCTGGTCTTTCCAAATCACCTGAACAGGGGTGACACCTCATAGTAACATTTGAACTTGGCTGACTGCGCTTCTTAATGGCAGTCTAGAGAAGCCATCTCAGTTCCATTCCATGTCTCACCGCACAAAGGGGTTAATACATTCGCAAAATTATATCAGCACTGGACCAGCATTGCACAACTATTACTCAAGCAGTGCCATATCAAGTCTCAAACTAAGAATTACTCTCAATGCATTAGCCGTTCTTCCATGTCATTTGCACCACTCTACACTAAGACAAAATAATCCCTCTAGACAAAATAATCCCTCTAGGAAAAAACAGTAACACGGATCAAAAATTGAAGCATGGATTCGAAAAAGGTACCAATTTATTTACCATGAACCAGCATTGCATAAACAGAACAAAACAACAACAACGAAATTTTACCAATTTTTTCTCCCTCACTTCAAACTAAGAACTCAAAACCTAAAGCATTCTAACGCAACGCCGCATCATTCATTCACTCCAGTACTTCTCATCTTTATCTTTATCACTATCACCTTCTTCATCATCAACATTATCAATACTCAAACCCGTCCTAAAATTCTTAACATCTTCAACAACAGCACTTCTAAACAAACCCAAATCCACAGCACCACTAATCATATGATACCCTCTACTCCTCAATTGCTCTGGCTTATCATGAGGCATTGCAAAACCACCTAAATACACACCACCACCACCACCATTATCATCTCCACCCTTCTTCTTTGCTCCTAACACTCCTTTCTCCGCTATCCGCATCATTTCTCGAACCTTCTTATGCCCCGGATCCCACAAATACCCCAAACTAGCACTCAAATCCAATGGCCCCATTTGAACACAATCCACCCCATCAACCTTAGCAATGTCTTCAATCTTCTTCACACCTTCTTCAGACTCCACCTGACACATAATCAACAGCTCGTCTTCGTAATTCGTCAAGTACCCATCATTGATACCGTAATTCGACGCTCTAACAACCATATGAGCTGATCCACGAACCCCATTTGGTGGAAACTTACAGTAAGAAACAGCTTTTTAGCCGATTTTGGACTTTCAATCATTGGAAACATAATACCCTGAGGACCTAAATCTAATGCTTTCTTAGCCCATGTTTCAGTCGATTCAGGGACACGGATAATCGAAGCCGTACCTGTAGCAGCAAGTGCTCGGAGACACGGGAGCGCTTCGAAATCCCTCCTTCGCCGTGTTCTAGATCGACGACGACGTAATCGTAACCGGCGTGACCAGCAATCTCAGCTAGAGTTGGTGATAAACTGAGCAAGAACATACCATAGAGTGTTTCTCCATTAGCCAATCTTGATTTTAGAGTCTTTGGGTTTGTTTCTAATGGTGTGAGATCTGATGTTATTGAGTTTGATTGCAAGGGTTTCAGTGTTGAGAATGGGGATCTGGATGTGGTGGTGGTGAGATTGATTGAAAGTGAATTTGATTGGAAATTTGTTGAGAGTTTTGATTTGAATGAGAGATTGTTGTTGAAATGAGAATGATGGGTTTGGATTAAGGAAGCAAGTGATGGTGGAGAGTGGTTGTTGAAGGTGGTGGTGGTGGAGGTGGCGGTGGTCATTTTTGGAGAATTGGGATGGTGGAGTTGGTGAGAGAGCGTGGGAGGGGGAGAGAGAGATGGGTTATATTGGGGAGAGTGATGACAAATGTGGATTCATGATGTGTCCATAACAGACGTGCAAAGCAGAAAGACTACAAAATGCGGTCGAATAATGATGCCAAAATGGGGTCTTCTGGCCTAGTGAATTTGGACCTATAAACCAACCGGGGCTAGTTCAGTTGGCTAGGGTCGAACTCTCGAGTTGTTAGGTCAAGGTTCGAATCCCGCCACGGTTAGTATAAAAAAAATAATAAAAAATAAATAATTGGACCTATATCTTGATATGTTGGCGGTGGTTCAATATCTTGCCCTAGTGACCCCCAAACACCAAGCACCATGGTGCTCATTTATTGGGATATGTCACTCGAATGTAGCCGAGAGTACTTTGGTAGAGTGTGTTTGACTTTTGTTGACTTGGCGTCTGAAACTGAATCTGATTCAGATTCTGACTCGGCTCGAGTTAGGTATCAGATTGTTTGTCCTTTTTATTTTGAGTCAGATTTGAATCGGACATAACTCATGATTCGAAACCCATTTAAGTTAGGGAATAAAATTCTCGTGATTCATGGGATTGAGACGCTGGCTCACATATTTTTAAGTCATATCTGACTCTAAAAACAAACATATTGAGTGAGATCCAGATGAGTCAGGTGATATCAGTCAGATCTAGACGAGTCAAATTCAGACGACTCAGATGAGTCGGGAAAAAAGAAACAAGGTGTAAATTTGTTGAATTCTTAGTTAAGAACTTGTTTGTTTGGGTTCGAATTTGATTCAACATCAGACTCTACCCGAATCAGATGTTAGATCATTTGTTTTTTGAGTTTTCTTATGTCTGACTCAAGGTCTAGCTCGACTTATATATCTCACTCTCAGCTACAGTATTTGAGTAAGGTATTATTTTTTTCTAAGACTCGTCGGGCACCAACTGGATTCAAAGGTTTTCTATAAATATGAGTCAGAATTTTATCTAATGAGTTAGGGTTAGACAAGTTAACTTTAAAAAGAAAAATAAATTACAAGTCTTCGGCTATGGGATGCTATAGATGTGCAACATGTGTTATTAGCCAAAGCTTGGTATTTTGTTTTAACCTTGGTCGTATTTCTTAGTTTAGGGAATCCGACCACATAGAGAGCACCCATAGTTGCTGCATTTTTTTTTCGTAGCCAAGGCTAAACCGCACTTGGGGTTTGTAGGTAAGGTTTAGCTTACAATATAGTAGTTTCTCTAACTCTATTTGTTCCACCTATATGATATATAGGTTACATTATTTATATGTCCCTACTTTTAGAACCCAACAAATATATCCTTCCCCAAAATAAATATATCCCTACCAATTTTAAGAATTAAAATCCGGATTTATTAGATTACTAAAATGCCCCCTATATATTCCACATTATACTAGATCTGACACATTCATTTCAGTTTTAGTTTCTATCGTTCTCATCAATTACTCTCACACCCACTCACTCTCGAAAAACAACCTGCACCTGGAAAACTGAAAACCGAGCATTAATACTATCCGTTGCAGGGAATTCATTACTAGCCATTATCTTCTCTCTCTGATAATCAACAGACCACGATCTACAAAAAAAAAAAAAAAAAAAAAGAAACTGAAAATCAACCGTATGAATTAGGTTTCATCAGAAAACCTAACCGATTTCACTTTCGTTTCATCATCAACGTTCCATCATCAAAAACCTAGTTGAACGATTTGAAGATTGCAAAATTGAACAGGTAAAACCTAATTTTTGATGTCAGATTTAATTGATGCATGTATGTTTTGGTCTTGATTTTGTTAATGTAATGATTATATGTTTGTATTTGCCAGATTATTACACTGAGATTTACTGATTAGGTTTGATTTTGGTCTTGTTTAGTTAGTTCTGAGTTTTGGTTAGTGTTCTTGGAAGGAAATGATTTCTCGTCAAATCTGAGTATTTTGTGTGTGACTAAAAAAAGCATAATTTGGAGATTTTGAATGTTTGTGTAACACCCCGTGTTTTAGCATGGCGCATGCTAAAAGATGTGCCATTCGCTTGTGATGAAGCTTCATCCAAAGCTTCATTTGCATGGTGAGATGCATTTGGCTCTGGGCCATATCTGGTTCCAAGTAAGGCACATCGCATATGCATATTGGTTGAGGCCAATATGGCATTGGTTTGAAGCTACATTGGCCAAGAGCCAATATTACATCAAATGATGCATTAGGTCAGTTGGGTAGATGACCTTGAAAATGTACGGCCAACATGGCCGGATATCGGGTTGGCAGTGGACGGACCACATGGCCGGACAACGGGTTGGAAGTGGACGGCCAACATGGACGGACATCGAGTTGGCAGTGGACGGCCCACATGGCCGGACAGTGGAACTGGCATGTGAGCCAGGACTGAATGTACAACCATCTTGGCCGGTTATTCAGGAAAATACATGGCAACGGCCATGAATAGGAAACGGGGAGTTGATGAAAGATTTTTGGTCCCCTTTACATACTTGTAGAAATTCCATTAAGACATATATAGGGATGGGTAGTTGGTTGAAGGTGCATATGCGGACTATGTACCAAGTAAGCTTCATAGCTTGGCCGGAACGGTATGAACTCAGGCCTCATTCTTAGTCGCGCAGCCTTAAGAATGGAGCATATGATTCTGAGGCATCACTATGCCATTTCACAGACTCAATGATGCATCACTTGGATGTATTTGACGGAACGGCCTATTGCCACTATTGCTTAGCCACGGCCTAGCAAACGAGTTGGAATAAGTTGCTTGTCCCTTCGCCTTGAGATGAACTACTATGCAGTGCAGATCCCTTTAGAGTAGGGAGGGGTACGTAGGCAGCCGTAATGAGTTGCATCATTGCCGGTCCAGCACTTTGTCGCTCATATCATCTAATTCGGAGATGATTGCGACATTCTGGCCCCTCATATCCTCTAGGCTCGGTAGCTCGACGCTACAAGTGGATGCTCATACTTCCTATCAAGCTACAGAGAGAAAGCTATAGCCTATCTGGAGGTGAAAAACCCGGTTGTCGTAATTTAGCTCAAGAGGGGTCCATTTTGATGGGAAACGGCCCAAAGATTAAGACATGTTGATCTATAGATTTACATGGTCACAATAATTTAGCCAAATTCCATCGTTTAGGGCCTCAAAAGGCCGTTTTTGCCGTATTAAGCAAGTTTTTGCTTTCTTAATAAACCCTTTTGCGGAACAAGGGTAAGTTGGAATGGTGTGGAAGCTAAGTTAGATGCATCATGCTCCACGAGCATGCATTCCAGGGCAAATGAATGTGCATTTGCCTAACTTTAAGGCTCGGATCGTAGATTCATCATGGCGCATCGGGGAAGTTACGGCCCGCGGGTCAACGTGCCAAAGGCGTAATTTTCCGATCCGTCACAGTTTGCTAGATATGTTGATATTTCTCTTCAAACTTTTGGTATTATTTTTCTCAGATGCAAATTTGTTCAACTGGTAAATGTTTGAAAAATGTGATTCTGGAGGTTGGTTTAGATATTTATGTTCAATTTTGGGGATCAACAGCAGTAGTTGATCCAAATAAAAATTGGATAAACAGTAGGAGTTGATCCAATTTAGGGGATAAACAATAACAGTTGATCCAAAAAAAATTAGGATAAACAATACAAGTTGATCCATTGAATGCAAATTTTTTCTACTGTTAATGTGTTTCTGAAGATTTTTAGATATTTTTGTATCAAGGGATCAACAATAGAAGTTGATCCAATTTAGGGGATAAACAACTGCAGTTGATCCAAATAAAAATAGGATAAACAATAGAAGTTGATCCATTGTATGCAAATTTGTTCTACTTGTTAATTTATTTCTCGAATGATTTTTAGATATTTTTGTATCAATAGCATTAGTTGATCCAAATAAAAAAGGGATTAACAGTAGAAGTTGATCCAATTTAGGGGATAAACAAGAGTAGTTCATCCATAAAACTGAAATGGTTGCTAGTTATGTAGTTTTTTACTATGAAAATATGAATGCTAACTATAATAATTGTTGAACTCAGGTTGAGAAAACATAATGCATAGGTGATTACCAAGTAAAAAAAAGCAGAATCAAGATGAAAAGGTCACGCAAGAGATTACGCAAGCTAAAGACCAAAACCAAATGTGAAGACCAAGAAGAAAATTGAAGAAGAGCAAACAAGAAAGAGGAAGAACAAGAATACAAATGAAGAACAACAACGAAAGGTGAAACAAAAGAACAGAGATGAGGAAGAACCAGAACAATCAAAATCAGAATCCAAAGAAGAAGAAGGGCAAGAAGAATCAGATGATCGAGAGTCGGAATAAGAGGAAGACAAATCTGGAAAAAAAAGCAGAAAAGGGTAAACCGAAGAAAGTCGTCAAAGGTAAAAACATAGACTGTAATATGTGTGCTGATATATATATATATATAACAATGTTGTTTAAAATATCGAAAACAAAATGTAAATGTTTGAGCTTCATGTATGCAGGCGGGTCAAGGGAGAAAGCAAAGCCACAACAAAAGGTGAAAGTGAAAAGCAAGAAGGTAATTGAGGAAGAACAAGAAGAATCAGAATCAGAATCCGAAGAATAAGAAGAAGGGCAAGAAGAATCAGATGATCAAGAGTCGGAAGAAGAGAAAGATAAATCTGAAAAAGAAGCAGAAAAGGGTAAACCGAAGAAAATCATAAAAGGTAAAAAAAATAGATTGTAATATTTTTTACAACAACAGGTCGAAAGCAAAATGATATAACAAAATGATATGTGTGCTGGTATATCTAACTATGTTGTTTGAAATATTGAATACAAAATGATTGAGCTTCATGTATGTAGGCGGGTCAAGGACGAAAGCAAAACCACAACAAAAGGTGAAAAACAAGAAGGTAGTTGAGGAAGAATCAGAATCATAATCTGATGAAGAAGAGCAATAAAAATCAGATGAAGAGAATCAAGAATCGGACGAAGAGGAGGTAGCAGAAGAGAGCAAACCAGAGACAAATCTCAAAGGTAAAAACATTGACTCTTTATTGAAATAATATGTGTAAACATTGACTCTTTAATGAAATAATAAGTGTAAGCAATCATAGTTTTGGATCAACAGTCACAGTTGATATAATAAATATGTGTAATCAATCATAGTTTTGGATCAACAGTCACAATTGATACAATAAATATGTGCAATAAATCATAGTTTTGGATCAACAATCACAGTTGATCCAATAAATATGTGTAAACAACCACATTTGATCCAATAAATCTGTGTAAAATATCACATTTGATCCAATAAGAGGTAGTTAAAGCAGGAACTGTGATTACACATGTTTATACGTCGCACCTCACTCGAGGGCTACGCCCCCTCGTGAAAATATATTATGGGTAGAATGTGAGAAAACAAAAGATTATTGTCAAAAAATGAAAATGAAAATGATTTGAGTTTCATGTAAGTAGGCAAGTCAAGAGCCAAAGAAAAGAAATTCAAAGAAGGTCTCCAACCATTGGTTGAAATGGGGAATTTTCTATGCAAAATTTTTGAAGTAGAAGGTGCAAATGATGAGCAGAAACTGAGGCTTGCACAAGCAATGAAGGAATCTCCTTTATGGGACTTAATCAGCCCATTCTACGTAATAGACATAACTGAAATTATGAGTGATAACTGGTTAAAGAAGATTAATCTTGCAATGCAGCTGCTGATGGGTGCATTTAACAAAGAAACCAGAAAGTTCAAATTTGGAGAATCCTAAGAGTGCTCTCTGGAAGCAAGAGATTTCTCTTTGATATTCAAGATGAGAAGACTGATAGAGAGTGAAGAATTGAAGCGAGAATCGCAACCGAAGAAAGGACTTGACTACTGCGAATTCTTAATTAAAAAGTTCATACCGATAGACCAGCAAATTGTCGGACCCAATATTGAAGAATGAGGTTGTAAGCAAACCTAAAAGGGCAGCGAGAACATGAGTCCGATCCTATGAATTTTGTGATACTTTTATTTATGTGGTTATATACGGTTTTCTTATTCCCAAATTCTAGAATGACAAGCTTCCTAAAGAAATTGTTGCCTCATATCTTACTGATGGACAAAGTGTCATGGCCGGATCACGTTGTGGAACATTTGATTTCAAACTTGGTAAAAAAGAAAGACAAACAATTAACTATCGCTGGATGCACAACTCTTCTTGTGGTAAGAAAAAATGTTAATTTTGCGAAAGCAAAATGTTGTAGAGAGTGAAATGCATACAATTGGATAAAACTAACCTTGTTGTTTATATTATGCGGTGTTAGTTTTGCGAACATACCAATAAGTACATCGACAAAAGGAAGAATTTTGAAAATGCAACTCGAGATTCTACGATGGGACCAAAGACAAGTTGTGCAAGAAGCTTGTAAGTGATTTTGGCAACAAAGTCGAAAGAAAAGAAGAAATCGATATGACTTGGTTCGACAAGTCGGGTATTTTTGTTTTACTATATTTATCTATAATATAATAAATGTACCACTTTTTTCACAGATCAACAATGGAAGTTGATACAAGTGAATGGGGTCATCAGCCAATGTTGATCTAGTTTTAGTATCACTTTTATGTGGATCAACAATGGAAGTTGATCCATGTGAATGGGATCAACAAGCATTGTTGATCCAGTTTTAGTATCAGTTTTTGTGGATCAACAATGGAAGTTGATCCATGTGAATGAGATCAACAACCAATATTGATCCAGTTTTAGTGTCTAAAGCTATTTTGATTTGTGTTGATCATGCTTTGCAGTTTCATCAAGACTTTGTTGATCCAGTGTCTCCTGAGGAGAACTATTTAATTGACCTATCGGCACGTGACAAGCATGAGATTCATTACATGGGGAAAGCTCAAATTAAAATGTTTGTCCACAGCACGATATTCTTGAGAGATCTGTATGAGAGGAACAAGGACAAAGTAGAGTTACAAGCTGGAGAACCGGAGCAACTTGCTAATATTAAAAAGAACATAAAGGAATGACAGGAAGAGGAAAGGATTTTTCAGGAATCACTGAATAGGAATAAACCAGTGTATACAGGGAAGGAATTTGAAGGTCTGGAGTTGGAAGATTTGTTCACACAGCAACAACAACAAGGAGAATCATATGGAATAGGAAATCAAGATGAAATGAACTCTGTAGAGAATAATCAACCAACAGATGGGAATGAAATGAGAGTAAACATGGAAGTCGAAGATTCCGTGGTTGTGAACAATGAAGACACTCAAGAAATGAACGATTCGTTGGGAACTGAAGATGGAACTCAAAGTACTTTGGGAACTCAAGATAAGTTTTTTCAGAAGGGTTTTGAAATTGGAATGAAGTTGTCGGAAAAACCAACAAGTAGCAAATCTAAGGAGAGTTGGAAGAAAGGCTTTCATGAAACAAGAGAACTAAGGAAAGTTGATGACTTATAGCTCAATACTGTGGTCGAAAACGTTGCAGAGCTTGATTCGGTGGTCGAAAACATTGCAATATCTCATAGAATAGTAGAAGAGAAAGGTGACATGCAAATGGAAGAGAAGAGTCCGTCTGTTGAGAAGAAGAATGATGACATGCCAATGGTTCTGTTTGACACTCCTCCACTTTCAACAATAAAACCTGATGAAATTTCTGGGTATGTGCATATAGGTACCACACCGAGTTTCGGTGCAATAATGAGTGAGGTAGATCGTAAGGAAAAACAAGAAACACAAGGAGTTGAAGAGCAAACTGAAGAGGTTGACAATACATCAGGAGCTGTAATACGCGTAGGGTTGAAGCAACTGTTTAATTTGGATGTAGTTGAGGAGCAAACTGAAGAGGAAACCGAATCAGAGGAACAATCCGATGATACAAAAGCATCATAAAAATAGCAGGTCAGTGCTCTTGTGAAACGGGTGAAGAAGGGAGAAAGGCCAAAGAGAAAGACGTATAAACTTCGAAGTCAAACACCTCCTGCTAAGCGTAAAAGGGGACAAAGGAAAGGTGGAAAAGGAAAAAAGAAGCAAGAGGAGGAGCAAATAGAAATAATTGACGTCAATAGTCAAATTGACCTCACACCAGCAGAACCTAAAAAACTGATGAAACCAACAAAACTAAAACTGTGGAAAAAATGCAATCAGAGCGAAAAAGATCTCATCCAGCCATTCTTTGAGAATGCAACTGAATGGTATGTAATTCACCTTACATCACATAGTTTTTTTTTTTTTTTTGGGTTATGCTAGCTCTTTTTAATACGATATTCATTTGTTGTTTATTTTGTTGATGAAAATGCAGCGACAAAGCTTACAGTTTTTATTTCTGCAGTTATGATTTAGAAATAATCATCAATGGGAAGTACATACAGTGTCTACTGAATAATCAAAAAAATTCACGGTGAGATTGTTGATTACTACATCAACATGCTGAAATCAAAGATGGAATCGCCGCATAAACCAGATTACAAGAACCACGTCATTCTCTCAACAAATGATTAGGTAAGTAACAGAAAAATCTTGGTTTGTTCAAATGCATTGTCCAATTGATAATGTAGCTTTTGTTTATAATGTAGATGATCCATAATATGGCAAACTAATATATTTGAAAAAATATTGATACAACCGATATTGGGGATCGCAATAGCCAAGAAAAATATGGCACAGGTAGAGAGATGTGGGATTCCGAAAAACCTGAGGAACAGTTACACAGGGAATGTTAAAGACACATACCTCATTATTCCAATGTGCTTGACTGACAAGGACGGTGTTGGATACCATTGAGTGGTGCTGGCGTTGGTAAAAGGAAAATGGATAGTGTACAACTATGCAAGGCGCAACGCGGCTTATAATTGGAAATATCTCGTGATGATAGTACCACTGACTAAATGGTTGAATGAAATGGGCCACAGAGATCCAGATACAGGTGGTGATATCGAGACAAGCTTTCACATTGCACTGTACCAGCACAGGACGGATGCGACTGTGCATTGCATACTTGCATGTACATGAAGAATTTGGTGAAGCGTGGAAACTGTGAACACCTCTCTGAAATCACTAAGTTGGATGAGAAGTTGAACAAGAAGAGAGTGAAGATTGCAGCAAGAATCTTGGAAGAATTTGGTTCATGAAAGAAACCGGAACAACTTCCTGATTCAACTACTGACTCTATTCAAGAAATAATACAATTGCAAGACTCACTTGAACTAGTAGTTGAACAATTAGCTCAACCATTAGAATGATCTTGATGTCATAGTCTGTAAAGAAAATCTACTTTAGTTTTAAAAATACTTATCTTAGTAAGTAAATCTTATTGTAGGTCTGATTGAATTATTATGAACCATTATGAATGAATTATTATGGATGTATTTGTGTCTGATTATGAATGAATGTTACAGGTATATATAGCTTGAGGAGTTTACTAGCAAATACAGATAGAACCATGCAATTTTTTTGTTTGTTTTGTGTGTCAACAACCATTGTTGATCCAATGATACAAGTAAGTTTGATCAACAACCATTGTTGATACAATTAAGTTGGTCTGATTATGAATGAATGTTACAGGTATGTATAGCTTGAGGAGTTTACTAGCAAATACAAATAGGACCATGCAAAATTTCTCTTTATTTTGTATGTCAACAACCATTGTTGATCCAGATAGGTTGGATCAACAACCATTGCTGATCCAAAATAAGTTGGATAAACAACCATTGTTGATCCAAATAAGTTGGAACCGGAACAATGTTTCCACACAATAGTGTCAACACCACGTAAAAATCAATAAACACGGAACACACTAACCGACATATACTTAAGAAACAAAACAATAAAATTCATAACAATAATAACAATGCAAGTGTCATTAAATTCATAACAAGTGCAAACCAAAAAAAAAAGAAACACCCAACTAGTAAGAAACCTAAAACAAGTTGTTCGAGAATACGAAAACACCACAAAAACTTCGAAGCAACATCCTCTTAAAGAAGTTGATCATCCTGGAATGAGAATCCTTGCGAAACGTTGGTGCACGAGGAGCCAAAGGAGGTCTGCGACATGTTCGACGGTTGTGAAAGGTGAGCATCCCATATTGGCCACATTTCCTCTTCTTGCGTCCCTTTTCACGAGAACCCCCGTACCTAACACCTTTAGGTCTTCCAGCTTGTTCTTGACAACCATTGGGAGGCAAAATATACCCCTTTTCATTAATTCCAGGTGGCTTCTCAGAGTCAGGAATAGGATATATTGGTCGATAGTATAACCTTCTATAGTAGTCGAAGTATAGTAAGGGCTAATGTAATTCTACGGTTCATCATTTCCGATCTGCAACACGCTTTCATTGCATGAGTGCAAGGAAAGATATGTTTTTGCCACCATTTGCAGCTACAAGTTCTAGAATCCAAGTCGACAGTATGCTTCCCTGTTGGAGAAATGATCTCAAATACCTTCTCACTTGCTCTCCGAAACTTGTATGAACGGCGGTCGTTTATCCTCTTGTTAAACCTTGCTTGCATACGAGGAGTGAGCCTTGTAGTCCACTTGTTAGACTCCACTAACCTCTTGTAATTCTGCTCCATTACCTTAGCACGAATGACATCGACAAGCTCAAGTGCTGGAAGCGGCTTATCATGCTTAATGACGTTGTTAAAACTCTCAGCAATATTAGATGTGTTCTCACCCCACCTTTCTCATACTCTTTGCAGCAACATAAAATTTTTCCTTTGTTAATGCAGTGTAGCACTCTTTGAATAACTTGACTGCAATTTGTCTGCTCTTGCCCTTTGGAACAGGAATATTTCCTTTCATATGGTACAAACAGTAGGAATGGAAAGCCTTTGGGAAGACTATAGGCACATGCTTCAAAAGGCCGATTCCACGATCTGATATGATGGTCAGTGGACGATCTTCACGAATAATACCCTTCAAATTGGTTAAGAACCATTCCCAACTCTCACAATTTTCACTTTCTACAATTTCAAATGCAACTGGATAGATCCCTACAAAAACCAAAAAACAAAAATAAGTGACCAAAAATAAAAATAAGTGAACAGTAACTAGTGTCATCAAACAAAGTTGATCCATTTCAGTTGGATCAACAGTAGAAGTTGATCCATTTTAGTTGGATCAACAATGACAGTTGATCCAATAAATATGTGTAAGCAATCATAGTTTTGGATCAACAGTCACAGTTGATCCAATAAATAAGAGGTCGCACATATAGTAACCTAAACTGTGTGCGACCTCTTATTTATTACAATCCAAAAAAAGAGGTTGATCAACAGTCACAGTCACAGTTGATCAACAGTCACAGTTGATCCACAAGTCCGTAACTGGATTTCAAACCTCACCAATAAATAAGAGGTTTCAATGCAATCCAAAAAAAAAAAAAAAAAAACAGTCTAAACTAACCTAAGCTACATATAATATTACGTCGCACCTAAAATAAAAGCTACATTTATCAAGAAAATGAATGCATAATAATGGATCAACAGTAAGAATTTTAAACATTCATGGATACAAAATGAAAAAAACTAAAAGGTTAAACATCACACATTGGTTACCAGTTTTGCCGCAAGCAACCATAAGACCTCCTTTGAACTTCCCAGTGAGAAAGGTACAATCGATAAATAGCATCGGACGGGAGTAATTGTTGAAACCAGTTATAGAAGCTTCAAAAGCCACGAAAAACATTTTGAACCGACGCGTCCCATTATCATACACAAAATTCACGACGCTTCCAGGATTGTAATGTTCAATGGCATCTTTATATCAAACAAAATCTGAATAAGACTTGATGTCATCACCCCAAAGAAATCGCTTGGTGAATTGTAAACCGTGGTATGCCTGACTATATGTGAGGTCAACTCCATATTCCATTCGGAATAAATCTATAACATCAGAAGCAGTCTTCTTCTTCTTAGATGCTTGTAAATCATCTGCCAATATATCCTCATAAACGATTTTCTCATCCTAACTTTTGATGGGTCTGAACAAGATAAACTACATGAATGCTCTCCAATAAATCTCTTGCATTGAAATACACCTTTTGTATTGGCGAGGAGAGAGGCGTGAAACCCCCAGTGACAATTTTCCTTCTTTTTGAACTTGCACTCCACAGTGTATCGTACAAGGTTACTCTTCTTCAATTTGTATTTGCAACCACTACATATTTCATACTTAGTAACGTAATACTTAACTTCTTTAATACCACCTTCAAACAACTGCCCTACTCCAGTTTAGATGTTGACCCAAGCATCAGACTTCTTCGGTACCTTTTTGATCAAACACGCATCATCAGTGACGTCTTCCACTACAACTACCTCATCGCTTGAAATAAAACTTGATGATGACGAAGAAGCAGGAGCAGGAGCAGAAGAAGATGATGAAGAAATAGAATTAACACAAGTCCGTAACTGGATTTCAAACCTCACCAAGTCAATCCCTTGTGAGGTGCAGTAGTGAATGAAAAACCTCAAGTCCAAATCATGATTGATCACATTTGAGATCCCTTCTACAGTGTAACAAAAAAGAATGAGGTCTTCAGGAACATAAGGCCACTTTTGTTTCACCACACTTATCATTTCCTTGACAGTAGTTGATCCTGAAACAAGATTCGAGACAGTCTGATTGCAAAATTTGAACTCTGCAACAACCATCTTTGTCCTGCAACAAACAAATAACAGATAGTGGTATTCAGAAAATATGGATCAACAATCATAGTTGATCCAATAAATATGGATCGATAATCATAGTTTTGGATCAACAATCACAGTTGATCCAATAAATATGTCTAAACAATCACAGTTTTGGATCAAAAATCATAGTTGATCCAATAAATCTGTGTAAGAAATCATTGTTTTGGATCAACAATCACAGTTGATCCAATAAATATGTGTACACAATCACAGTTGATCCAATAAATTTGTGTAAAAATATTACATTTGACCCAACAAGAGGTAGTTAAAGCATGAATTTCAATGCAAACCAAAAATAAAGCAGTCTAAACCACCCTAAGCTACATATAGTATTACGTCGCACCTCACTCGGGGGCTACGCCCCCTCGTGAAAGTTAAATTCAATGTAGAATGTGAGAAACCTAAAATAAAAGCTACATTATCAACAAAATGAATGCATAATCATTAATTGCAATCTACCGAAGAAATAAAAACACAAAATACAAACATTTTGTGTTCAGAAATTTGGATCAACAACAACAGTTGACACAAATAAACTAAAAATCATCTCAGTTTTTGTATCAATAGTCAAGGTTGATCCAAAATAATATCAACATCTCATCAAAAACATAATCAGTAGTGTCTAAATTTCATGACAAATAAGATTCTTCAACATTTCGGCATAAACATAAAACCAAAATTGATGAGCATATCTAAGAAAATAAAAATAAAACCATAACAAATCAAAACGTACCTATTTAAGAGATGAATAAGGATCTCGAATTCAAACTATATCAATATCACCCAATCAATCTAACAAAAAATCACGAAATCAATCTTCCACATAAACCACGATCTCTGCAACATCAAACAAAAAACTGAAATCAAAAATGTTTCAGGAAAACAGATCTATTGGTTTCTGTTGATTAATAATAATTGAAAAACTGACTAAAAATCTCTGATTCTGTTGATTAAGATGAAGAATATGAAGTTGTAGAAGAAGAATTTCAATATCTGTTAGCTCTCGTCGATTCACAGAAAAAAAATTCAATTTTTTTTCACGAATTTAGCTCTCATCTGCAGCCGAAACTCTCTCTCTCTCTCTCTTTCCATTTTGATTCCGTTTATGACTGAAATTTAGTTTTGTAATTGAATATATAGTGGGGGTATGTTTGGAAGTCCATAATTTGGTATTGGGCCCTGATGGGCTTGTACAAGAAGAGGGACATATTTATTATGTGATAAGGATATTTGTATAGCCCATCAAAAGTAGGGACAAATATTCAATTACCACTATGATATAACTCTTTAAACCCATGGTTTCCCTCAGCGTGCTAGACAAGAGATATTGACACCGCCGTTTTGGGTATCTGCTTCCTAGTAAAACAACAGTTTTTGGGTATTGGATTTTGATCAAACTGTAGCCATGATAACAAGTGGTGTTCCTGAAGTAATCGAAGGAAACAAGGATTTGTTAAACACTCATGATTTACAGAACCCTGCCGCTGCTGTAACAGTCGATTTAGACATGTGCCTGCAGCCCCATTCTGAACAACAAAGTCGAGAAAAAGAAGAAGATGAATCAGATGATGAAGAGTACTTCTCTGACAGCTCTCTATCTGATGATCACCCAGAAGAGTATCCTGTCACAGCCTATGAGTCTTCCTCTGATTCTGAAGATGATGAAGAAAGAAACGATGAAAGTGAAACGGAGTTGAACCAATCAACTGCAACAACACCAACCCAGTTAGATTCATATCCAAACAAAAAATAGAAGAAGAGTCAAGAAAATACCCATTCAGAGGCAGGGCCGTCTTAGGGCATAGGCGAGCTAGGCGGCCGCCAAGAGCCCAAAATTTTTGGGGCCCAAAATTGAATTGTGTGCCAGTGAATTACTAACGGTTATAAGTGTTACTAAATGGTTTTGTTATATGTGCAAATACAACAGACAGCTGTTACGATTGTTATTGTAACAAATTGTTTGTAACAACTAAAAAGCACCTCCATGTATTTATTAGTATTAGGAAATAATATATGAGAGTCTATACTTAGGAGATATGCACTTAAGTTGTGATAGTTATATTAGGAATTGTCTTGAGAATCAAGTCGTATGATTGTATAAATATCTTGAAGAATTAATGAGAAAGACACCAGAAATTATTCTCAATGTAGTCTATTGCTTCCGCGCGTTTATGCTCTCCTCTCTCTTGCTCGATCCTTAACATGGTATCAGAGCAAGGTGAGAGGCAGAGAGAGGAGAGGGAGAAAGATTTGGAGAAGGTTCATAGTTCTTACGTGGAAAAATCGCAAAGGAAAAAAAAAAAAGTGTTACTGGTGTTTCTTTGATGAGTATTCGAGAAAGGTTGCTGAGAAGAAGACGAAGCAAGGTTGTCATAAAGATCAAGCCGGAGCTGTTTAGGGTTTGTTCGTGAAAGGCGTTAAAAAAAAAAAAAGGACTTAAGAGAAGATTGTCATGACCGGGAAGTGAGATTAAAAATAAACAGGGAGTGAGTGCTTTGTTTGTGGTGGTGCCATTTATACTGGATGTTCTGAATAGATTAAAAAAAAAAAAAAAAAAAAAAAAAAAAAAAAGATGGTACATGTCGTGGAAAGAAAGATCTGGGTAAAGAGAATTGTTACAGTAAAAACAAAGAGGCGAAACTTACATTAAAAAAAGAATTGTGTTGCATCTCCATTCACTACCGTTGATACTTTTGATGATTCATATGTTATGAAATCGGTGTGTGTTTGCCAAAGAACGGAGAAGATTCTGTTGTAGTTTTTTTTTTTTTTTTTTAAAAAAAAAAGAGAAAGTGTCGAGTCTAGAAAGGTTATTATCAAGACCAAATAAGTTTGCTGCTTGCCGAGAAGATGATGCAGTTAATGTTAATCTCGTGATATGCTTAAAGGGTTTTGACAGGATCATTTAGCTGCGAGATCAAGAGAAGAACAGAGAATAAGATGTTACTGCCATAATGGAGAAGAAAATACTGCCGGCATATGTTTTAGTTTGAACGGAAGAGAACTTTTTGTGCTGGAG
Source organism: Papaver armeniacum (assembly GCA_023531295.1). Classification (NCBI taxonomy): domain Eukaryota; kingdom Viridiplantae; phylum Streptophyta; class Magnoliopsida; order Ranunculales; family Papaveraceae; genus Papaver; species Papaver armeniacum. Next base: position 155,379 of record JAJJWW010002708.1, on the reverse strand, counting down.
AAGATGCATCTCAGACACGAGATGGAGAATTTTGAAGTGATGTTCCAAAGCCGAGAAAAAGGGTAGGAAACTGGTTATGTTTGCCATGGTTCAATGCTTCAAAGCTGAACAGAAAATAAGAAGGAGATGATGACATTCATGACAGTGGAGAACAGAAAGAAGAAATTGTTGCTGCCAGTAATAATGATGCAATAAGAAAATTGACTTGTGACGACAAAGTGGTAATTCTGTGGCTATCAAAAGGAAGAGTTCAGGTAAGGTTTTGGCTGTCAAGTGAATTAGAGACGTGAAAGTAATTGGAAGGCCTCAAAAGAAATACACAAGTGCAGACAAGGTGTTTGTTTAAATGCCTATAAACAGAAGTGTGACAATTATGTCACAGTGTGGCAAATCTATCACAAATTCAGAAGTGTGGCATCTGAATAGCGTGGAAAATTTGTAACGACAAAATAACAACAAACAATGGTTACAGCTTGTGGCAGAAGCATGACGAAAAGGAAAGATTGTGAGAGAATCTTGAATACAAAGAAGTGTGACAGTTTCGCAATGAAAGCGCGACTGAAAAAACAAGCGGCGGTCAAGATAAGAAGAAACAACAAAAAGTTGTGATCATGTTAAAGCAACTTGTGCTTGCGAAGAGAAGAAAGAGAGGCAATCACCAAGTGGTGATGAAATAGAGAACAACAAAAGTAGGTTAAAATCCTATGAGTTGTCTAAAGAGTACAAGAAGTATTCTACTGAAGTGATTGGGACCGTAACGTCATTAAACTTCCATTGGGACCGAAATGTCCATAAACTATGATGGAACCTGTATGTTCTAAAACTACTAATGGGACTGCAATGTCCTTAAACTACGAATGGGACCGAAACGTCCAAAAACTACGAAGATGGGACCGCAATGTCCAAAAACTACGAAGGGGACCGAAATGTCCTTAAACTACGAAGATGGGACCGTAATGTCCTTAAACTACGAAGATAGGACCGAGATGTCCCTAAACTATGAAGAGGACCGTAATGTCCCTAAACTTCCATTGGGACCGTAACGTCCTTAAACTTCCGAAGAGGACCGAAATGTCCTAAAACTACAAAGAGGACCGAAATGTCCCTAAACTACGAAGATGGGACCGTAATGTCCTTAAACTTCCGAAGAGGACCAAAACGTCCTTAAACTACGATGAAAACCGAAATTGGCAGAATTTTTCACAAAATATTTGTGAAAGCTTAGTTTAAATTTCTTTTGTTCAAGATGGGCATTAGTGATCTACATGCTCCATCTTGAGGGGAGGGTATTAGGAAATAATATATGAGAGTCTATACTTAGGAGATATGCACTTAAGTTGTGATAGTTATATTAGGAATTGTCTTGAGAATCAAGTCGTATGATTGTATAAATATCTTGAAGAATTAATGAGAAAGACACCAGAAATTATTCTCAATGTAGTCTATTGCTTCCGCGCGTTTATGCTCTCCTCTCTCTTGCTCGATCCTTAACACTTAGTTATCGGTTTTGGTTCTTTTATGCCAAATTGGAAGTATACAGTCCAAAATCTAACTTAAAAAATTGAAAAAAATCAACGGCCTTCGGCCGATAAGCTAGATCCAAATTATCACTTTTAGTAGTATGTAAATTTCCTATGTTTCTGATTTTATATCACATAAAAAGGCCTCAAATTTTACGTTTGCCTAGAGCACTCCGAAACTGCAAGACGGCCCTGTTCAGAGGAGGGTAATCATGAGGCCGAGGATGGAGCTGAGGGTTACTACTGCGAAGGTAAGAAGCCTCTTACATTCAAACCACGGGTGTGGAAGTTTTCTGAGTATGTATCATGGTCCAATCAGGAGAATACCATCCCTGCAGCTAAGGAGGATTGGATAGATTCTTGGTCTTTGGAAAATGGCAGTAAGGAGCGACAGGGGTATCATTATTTAAACGTATATGGATTTTAAGTGGTCATCATCATTTAAAATGGCAGTAAGATACAAGAATGGGAGGATACGGTGTTATTTTGCGGGATCCATGTGGAAAGCCAGTAATTGCTTCTGCTTGTGTACAGCCGAAGGGAAAATCTTATTTCTATCATGTGCTGGATGGGGTGAATGCTGGCCTTGAACTTGCATTGGAACATAAGATATATGATCTTAAACTCATGTGCAACTCCGCAACACTTGGTAAATGCCTTGGCTATATTTTTCAGACCGCTGATGAGGGTGTGTTTAAGTCTACACGGACGCATTATCGATGCGGTGTTTGCGACAAGTGTTTCAGTGCTTTTATCCCGATCAGTGACGATGGATGTAAGATATTGTTTCCAATCCTTGTGAAGATTATCGATACTCGCTTTAAGCTAATGTGTGAATCTCGTTATTTTTATCTTACTAGTGTTAGTTCACAGTTTAAACAAGCTGCATATTATCTGGCAAAACAGCTTGCAAAGAAAATTAAGAGTGGACCACTGTCAGGTGAATCCAGGATTGAGATCATTAAACCGGTTAACTTTGAGGACGAGCTTAAAACGATTCTTTGGAAAGATGTTGGTTTATGGGTGTACTCTCCACAAGCTGCAACGAAAATGGTGAAGTAGACTGATTTACTGCCTCTTCATGTGGGTTGATCTTCATTGTTGAATGCATGTCAAATGAACGAATTAAGTTAAATTTGTGTTTTGTGCTTTATCTTATATATGTGTGTCAACTTCTCCAATTTGGTATTGTTGCGATCTTTAGCCAAATCTTTGAGTTCATAAAGGATCGAGTTCAATTGGAGACAACAAAACAATAACAATGCTTTTACTGGAGAAAAAATACCAAAAATTGCAAGAGGTTGATGTCCAAAATAGAAGGAAAAAAAAACAAAAACAAAAAACTCAAAAATTCAACAAATATAAGCACTGTAATAGTAGTAAAAGACTAGAGACCACTTGATGGGAAACTGGAAGCCATGGCATTGTCGACGTTTCTTCGAAGACGATCTTTCTTTTCACTTGACAGCAATTTGGCAAATCTTACAAGTGCTTCTTCATTGGTTTCTTGGTGCCAAATATTTTCTTGATCATTATGCACCAGCACGGGTTCGAGTTTACCTGTCTCTACACTTACTTGTGTAATAGGTTTCTTTAACAATTCTTGGCCTACTCTGACAAGACACTCCAGATTTTCTTTTGTAGCTATGTCCATTGAAGATAATGGTCCACTACTTTCGGCCTTTGAGAAGTTATGTTGAATTCTATAGAAGTCGATTTGATTAGCACCAAGCCAGAGTTGAGACAAAGCTAGGATAGATGCATTGTTGTAATACGATAAGTCAGACTCTGCTGGTGAAAACAAATCACTGAGTCCATTGGTGTGGTGTAACCAGTCCACAGCTCCCCATTTAGCTGCAGCGTCAGCTGTTATTTTCGGTTTCTCTGCCTCAACTCTTGTAGATGATCCTGTCCCTAATGATAGTATCAAAACTTTTCCTTGTGTTTGGCGGAAGAAATCTGGATTTCCCTTGCATACTCCGGGGAGCAGTCCATACGGAAGTGTTATCTGCAATCACAAAGAAAATCTGTTTGATCAAAATTTCAATTACTAGAAATATTTGTATAGTTTAGGTTCAAAGAGCGCGCGGAATCAATTTGTGTACGTATAAACAATATCTTACCGGACAATTAGCAGCTACTCCACCATCAATGAGGTTAAACTCCCGTACTTGTTCCCTTTCATCCACTTTGGCTTTCACTTGGAAACGGTGAGGAGGAAGATAAGTTGGTGTGGAAGAAGTGCCAATGCAGACATCTGAGAGTAGTGGATCCTCTGTTAGAGAGGTTTTAGCTTTCTCAGTGGTGAAGATACAGGTGTGCCTTAACTTAACATCGTACGCCGGAATAGCAACCGAACTTAACGTTTGATGCAATCTAGTTTGTCCAAGTAACTCCTCAAAAGTCCATGAAAGTATTCACCATCATACTTTGGTCCACCAACCATGTCATGAATCCACTTTTTGGCATTATCGAGAATCCCACTACGTACATATGCAAAAAAAAAAAAAAAAAAAAAACAGATTAAGAACATAATAAAATCGATAATAATGTGTATTTGAACTATCCAAAAAGATTTGTTATGTTTATACCGATTTGGTTGTGGGAAGATTTTTGGGCAATGATCGAGGTAGAACTGAGGTATTTCCTTTGCTGCAAAAAGTGGCCGGTTGTGCGCATCTGGTGCAGTTAGCATGGCTGTAACAAGTCCACCTGCAATACTTGTCCCACTGATGATATCAATATAGTCGGCAAGTCTAGCTTCAGGACCATCCAGTTCCTAGATATATAGTTGCACAGCAAAATTCAAGATTAGCTACAAAATTGAGTATACAAGAATTAGAGACAGAAAATATGGAATTAAATCAATGCATTACACAAAGAATTCTTCTTACTTGTATTTGAGCTTCGAGGAATGCTAGAATTGTACTTGGGATGATTCCTCTAACACCTCCACCATCTATACAGAGAATCGTGATGAGTTTTGAAGGAGGTAATCGACTAGCAGAACCCTCCACTTTATCCATGAATATATATGTTGATTAAGATGAGATGAAATTTAACAATGTAGCAAACTAACTTTGTGTAAATTTCTGAACAGAGATAAGAAGTTGTAGTGTGGTTGATGAATGAATAATGGATTAGTATTTATAGGCTAGCTTAGAACATTAATTAATGTGTAGATAAGTTCGTCGTAACAATTTCTATAAGTTGAACAGACTAAGTAAAGGAACAATCCATATTTCTTCAAGTCATGCCTTTTTTTATGATTAGTTCTGGATAACTAATACCATATTAAGCATATACTTAGCCAAAATTGATTGAATAAAGCTTAGAATTAGCAATTCCACTGTATAGGAGCTTCAATGGAGGATCTGATCCTATCCACCACCTCACTTTCCTTTTTCTATCAATGTAAAAGGTTTATCTCTTGATTTCCTTTTCGGTTCTTTCTCAGTTCAATTGTTTCCTAACTTCAACCAAAAGGCGAGTTACGAATATGGCAGGCCACAACATATTGAGGTTTAGCGACGTCCCTATGCCGGGAATAAACCAGTCTGCAACTCTCTACCCTTATCTGACTCAACAAAATACTTACTAGTTTCTTGAGGAGAATCTTGATACGTAGAGTGCGTGACTACTAATGGGGTGGCACGAATTTTCTTAGGGGTGTACAAAAATCCATACCAGAAAAAACTTCTCCGAGCAATGGATTAGTACACCCCAAGCAATTTGGTGCCACCTATTAGCAGGGTTATGTTTAGCCGTATCAAAACAAAACAATTCCTAGATATTTCAGAAGGCGGGGGACTCGCATTTTATTGTTTTTAGGGAACTACTTCTAGATCGAATCTATATGGAGTATTTATCTGTTTGGGTGAAATACTTGCATGATCTTATGTTAATTTTGTCTCATCGTTAGGGTTATAACTTATAACAACTACTAGGAGAAGCTAGCAATGGGTAGTGGTTGTGGTGGCGATACATGTGACGAACATAATCCTCCATATAAAACTCAACTCCTTGGTGGTGTTATTCCCCTTCCGATGATCTCAAGATTGAATCCCTTCTCTTAGACGCTTACCTTGATCACCAACCTCTACGTAAGTATTATTCTGGTTCTCCTGATTTTATCACTCAAAGCATTACGTTCGATGTCAAAAGTCTTGCAAAATTAGCTGCCTTTGGTTTATACAATCGCCTTAGGACCATTGCGGAGATCTATCATCCTCCAGCGTTCACTGCCAGGATGAATCAGCCTATTCTTGTCTCTCGTAAACTTGAGTTTCCAGCTTTCTTGAGTAAGTTGCTCTCTTCAATCGGCGCGCTTCAAATCAATTCTAGTCAGCAGAAGAATGCTGTCTTTGTTTATGCGACTTCTGTTGTTAATCAGTATACTCTACGTTACTTGCTTTACAAAAGAGATACAGCACCACAAGAAGGACGTTATAACCGACTCATCACTAATCTTCGATTATGTGGAATTGGGCTCTCTACTCTCGCATACAACCACTTGGAAGGTGCACCTTGGACTACATGTCGTATTACTACTAGTAACGGGGAAGGTGAAGATGGTGGTAGCGGCTTGTTAAATGTTTATGGTACCGAACCTCCCACACGTTACCAGAATGCAGACATTTTTTACTCGTTGGCCTTGATGGATCCAGAACCTAGTCTTAATCCATTCGAGAGTGCCGTCATCAAACAGATTAATGGAAACACAAGTGATGCTGCAAGTACCGCTACATGTATCCTCGCAGAAAACCTCTCCCCCAGGGAAGTTAGCTCTGGTCTTCGTTGTCGTCTCCTTGCTGCAACAGAAAAGAAACGCTAAAGAAGATGAATGCATGCCATCATTACCCTTGCTATATACTTTAGTTTTTTTCTTTTTCTTTTGAAGCATAAGTTTTTATGCATGGCTGAACTCTTGTCGATCGATTCCAAATTAATCTTAATTAAGTCCAAATATATGCCATAAGAAATCAAAACAGGAATTAAAAAGACAATACCGCCAAAAATAAAACACAATATTCTTTTGTGGAATCTGTTTGCTTGAGCATACATGGAACCGCATCATTAATCCTACGTAATCTTTCCCAGTGCACTAGCAGCCAATTTTACTATCTTCCTCAGCTTCCTTGACGACTTGTTGGCATACGGAATCCTCTAGTCTAGGCACTGATCGAGTTCCTTTGTTATCTGCACTTGACTACTTGCCTTAAAATCATGCCATTACCGTATTTGGAATTTCGCATGTAATAATAAGCTAGTACTTTCTTGACAAGAAGAGAATTAATTGTCTTTTACTAAATAAGAAAATATTTATATGTGCCTATGTTAGGAATTACTATTTAGTCCAATTTTTCATGACCCAGTTAATGGCTAGTCCACCCATGAAAAACATTTACTCGTTAGTCCAATTATTTACTCGTTAGTCCAATTATTTAATCGCTAGTCCAAAAACTTTGTGGAGATTATAAAGTGTGTTTTCTAAATGCCTAAAACACCCTTAGAGATCTAATTAGTATCAACACATGTAAATATTACTAGTAATATGTTACTACATACTAGTAGTATCAATATGGTCATACTACATATCAATATGTACTATATTAATAGTAAAAAAGAATATGTTACTAGTAAATTAAGTAACTACTTTACTATACTAGTAGTAACATGTGTATTAGTAGACTAGTATACTAGATAGTATTAGTTACTACTAGTATATGTAGTAACTAGTAATATACTACATATTAGTAATATACTACATATTAATAATACTAGGATATGACCCGTGCCATAATGGCACGGGGCTATGAGTTGTTTTGGTATTAGTTGTATATTTCTTTTCTTGCGAGAATACCATGAGATGAGTGTGGAAACTCGAGAATGGTAATCTTTCTTAAATTGAATTGACTTTGATCGATATTATTAACATCAACGGGATCATTTTCTTGTTAGATGGTGATTAGGATGTCCATATATGAATGTACACGACATATATACACCGGAGTAATTTTTTGGTTGTAAAGATATCCAATGTAAGTGCGTATATCGAATCGACATCTAGTTTCATCTATGCTTATTGATAACTATCCATTCACGGTTATTTGCAAAAATGGAACCAACATACTTGAAAACCTAAATTCTAAGATGGAACTCATAGAAATTCCTTGTTTGAATAGAATCAACTTGTCGATTGCATTCCAAATTACAAATGCAAAGTGTACCATCATTTAATTAGATTGTTATTTTGTGCTAAAAAAATTAGTGCAATTCCTATTACTTATATTATTGGGATCATACTCCGATTCTACTATCAATTTGTATCATGTTTATTACTTTATATCATTAGTTGTTAGTGTGATGGACACGATGGTCGATCCATCAGCAATGAAATTGGCATGAAACATTTTTCCACCATTGTTTTTATGTTTCTGAAGTTATAAAATGTGATGGTCCCATTGCTATGCTGCCAAATTATCACTTACCGTTTGTCTACTCATTGCAATAATTCGATGATGTCTGTGAACAAAGTTCAATTACTTCGATTTAATGTAATTTTTTTAGTATTCCTACTTATAATTAAAGTGAATCTCCAACATTATTATTATTAATTCGGTTAGAGTGCCAATTCGTATACATTAACCCAGAAAACTCAACTACATCTTGTGTCTCCCGGAAAAGAAATCCTATGGTTGCTCATCTTTTCCCTTCATTCGATTTTAGGCTCGCTTTGTCATTGGTTGGATAGTTCTATCAATTTTTCCATTTGGGGTTTCAGTGTAACCTTCGAAGAAAATTAGGGTATTATGTTAGATTCTATTGGTATTGAACGACTGTTACACCTAAAATGTGTTCCAATTATGATAGCCTTTTTAAATTCCTATCCCGTCTTCGGTCAACCTAGGAGGGATGTAATGTATCTCCATGGTAATTTTTTTGGTTCTCTTTTATGTTCTTGGTGTATGGCAATTTTCAATAAACTTTCATTAACCATAACTTTTGCAAGCGATACGTGAAAATGTGATTGATATACCAACAGATTTCAACCAAAGATTGTGAAGTAACACATGAGAGGGTGTTCTATGATCATTCTATTTTAAAATTCTACATGAAGGATGTGCCAATAAAATCCTCATACGGATATTAGTAGGCATAAGATGGTCAATCAATGGTTCTTGATGCTCTAATGCATTTTTTTTTTCATCGAATATAATTGAAAACCAATCACATACTCTTGGAGTCTTAGGAGATAGAAAGGGAAAATATGGATCTTAAAAATGTCTTCTCTTCAGATTTAGTGTTCAGAATTTTTTTTGCTTATTGTCAGATTCCTAGATAATAATGCTATATAAATCTAATGCGAAGGCTTCTAACGATCCACGCTATAAAAAGATTTTTTAATTGGGGGATATCAAAACTAATTGGGGGATATGAATTACTTCCCCCAACCAAAGGTGGTCAATTAAGGGGTGTTTTAAAGGCGAAAATACTAAAACGCCCTTAGATTAATTAAAAACCATTATGAAAAGACTGTTATACCCTTTCAACTAAAACATAAAATCAAATAACCAAAATCATATATCCCAATTCAATTTCGTACACTGGCATAGGTCTGTTTTGAACAAAAAAATCTTCATCTTCTTCCTCATCGTTCATTCTTCATCGACGATTAATCGTTGAATCAAAAATTTCTTAAATCGATTAACATAACATAACCATGCCTCCAAGAACCAAATCGAAATCAAAACCGAGAACCAAATCGGTGCCCAACAAACACATGAGCGAAGAATCGAGACCATTGCTCAACAACTAAGAAGAGGGACGACAACGTGCCGGATGATCAAACACTCATGGCTTCTCGAGAAGGTAAGTGATTTTTGAACTCATTTATGATTGTTTTGCTCGATTTGTAGCAATGGGTTTAGGTTAGAATCGCCTACAATAGCTTGAAATCGGGATTCTGAAGCTCTGGCATAGGATCTTGGTTTGAACACTGTTTCAGTTTAGTTACCATAAGATATTTTGGTGAATACCATACCGGTTTGCATTCTGAAATCGAATTTTTAAACCTTGCATAGAATTTGGGTCGCATACTATGCCGGTTTGCAACTAAAAACACACAGAACTTAATTTTGTGTACTTAGGCATTATATCTAGGTTTCGTGAATGCCAGTATTTTAAAACCTAGCAGCTATTAGTTCACTTCGTAAATGCCGGTATTACACTTAAAACATACAGGAACATCAAACAAATGGTGCTCAATACCGGCACATAATTTAGTTTCTAGACACTGCTCGTATAACGATACCGGCATGCTCGATATTTATCGTCTTATGCCGGTCCATGTTACTTATTGGGTTGTTTAGGAATTCATATGCTTAGGTTCCTAAACCGCCATGCCTTTACTAATGTTTGTTTTGTTTGCTTATGTTATAGGTCAAGAGCCAAAGAAGCGAAGAAAGATAAAGGTCCTATCCTCACTAAGAGAAGGAGGAAGGACGATCTTGATACTCCTCCCGCCCCGCTCCACGGGGGAAAGACGCGGGTCGCAAGAAACGTTTGGGGTTTCAAACAAGAGGATCAATTTGGGAGAGTGGTGGTGAACGTAGTGCACTTGCAATCCGTGAAGGTACTGGAACACATAAGGACGATGAGCGTGATGGAGTGGAAAGTGAGGAGGAAGATGATGAGGTTCCCCAAGTCAAAGCGGTTGGTGGGACTAGTCAACAACCCACACAAGGCAAGGACAAGGGCAGCCGAAAAACAGAAAGTTAAAGGTTGTCACCTTCCTCACCTCGGATGACATGTTACCCGACCGCGATGATGGTAAAATTTGGGGTCAAGCTCCCGAACCTAAAGTACTCTTTGGATACAAGCACTCTTGGGCTCGTACTATCTTTCAAACTTATGTAAGCATTTTTATGATTTTCACCGTGTTCTTTGTCGACTACGCTCTTTAATCTTTCCTCTTTCATTTTCTTCTTCTTCGGGTGATAGTTTCTCTTTGCGAACATCTTCCCCTAGTTGAGCAACCATTCTCTTCTTAATATCAGCCTTAGAGGGTTCAAACAAAGCATGACAATGTTTTTTCACATTTTCACCTATATGATATGTACATAGAAAATTTTGTGCATCCGTATATACGTCGGATATGGCATTCATTAGTGCCTCAAATTGATCGGTTATGATGACCTTCGGAGAACGATTTTCCGGGTACAATAATTTCAATTGCCGCAATGCCCAATGATAATTGTAATCCCTCTCGTTCTCCATTAAACACCAAGCCAATGTGAATGTTACCTTGTCCGATGTTTGCCCCAATATGTTGAACAACGGCATGTTGCATTTGTTTGTCTTGTAGGTGCAGTCCATCACAAGAACATCACAACACGTATGAGCCAATTGTGAAAGCAAAGGATTCGAAATGAATATTTGAAGCGGCTTGTTGTCCGGACCTCTTTTAATGATACGCGTGTAATTGTGATCCCAAGCTATCTTCTCAAATTCTTGCATAACACTCCTACCTTCCCATTCCAACCTTTTAATGGTTGCTTGTGCGCTAAAATTGTCTTGAGTGAAGAAACGTTGGTCTTATCCTTTTCTTGAAGGTTCTCGGAGAATCACTCTTGGTTTGATACATGCTTTGGTCATCATCTTTACATCCTCGAATTGATCGGGTTTAGCTTCGCAACTAGGGAGTGACCTTCAAAATCTTTCTGATCGGGGGTGGTTGTGACGGCCAAAACCAAACCTTACATTCCCATTCTTTTCTTCTACTTTTGAACCTCTTAGATAGAATACAAGCTTAAAGAGGCGGTCATCCTTCCGCGTAATCGTCTTGTATACCCTCTTAGTCTTCTTTTCATATACATAACCCTTTCTCTTGTGGCTATTTTTCTCCTTGTATTTTCCACTTCTCTCGCAAACCATCTCAAAACGAACATCCGAACGTTGGGAATTCCTCACTAAGACACACATGTTATTAAGAGCCGTCGCTTTTGCCCAAGCGATTGCTTCCTTTTCACATTTTATTCCCTACATAAGGACAACATTATGGAGATTACAAGCAAATCCCAACATAAAAGTGTAAAAACTAGGTGAAAGTATTGTTTGGTAACATACCCGCGGCATTTTATAGTACTCCGACGTATCCCGATGGAGCGGTTTGGAGTTTGGTTGATCGTTGTAGGTAACAATCTAAGGAATGAATGAAAAGAATATTGGATTAGTTCAAAACCGGCATTGTCGATAAGTAAATTTAATCGCGGTATTATGAACCGCATAAATGGTAATTGACTCAATATACCGGTATTATGTTCCGGCATACTAAGTTGAAAGAAACAAATGCCGGTATTCAAGTTCAAAATATCATTAGCTTCTGTATGTTATTCATGTAAAACCGGCATCTTCGACATTTAAGTTCCTATGCTTCTATCGTAAACCGGCATTTCCGTTTATGTACTCACATCTATAGGTTTGAATATTCCTTAGAATATTCGCTAGTAGGTAAAAAGTATAAATGTGTACCGGCATACAATCTTGGATTGAATACCACGCTAAGTATGTTCTTGAATATCGGTATATTTAGTCCCGGCATACAAATATCTATGAATACAATGCCGGTTAAGCGATACCGGCGTAGTATTCATACCACGAGCATGCCGGTACTAAGGTTTTTTCAGACATAAATGGTGGTTTCAAAAAAAAAAAAATCAAATTTTCGACCTCTTTGAAGCATTACCTGTGTGTTGGGGTTGCTTGTATGCTGAACATGTTTACTTTCTTGAGTTGGTTCTTCACAAAACATTTCATGGTCAAGAAAATAATGATTCAAAGGTATTGGTTCATCATACAACAATTGTGAGTTGTTATCATTAATCGAAGATTGAAGATATGATTGTTGTTGTAATTGAGCTAAAGATTCAGCAGCTGCAAGTCTCTCATCACAATCATCTTCCATTTTCAAAAAAAAAAAAAATTCTACTCAAAATTTTTTTTCCCTCTCAACTAACCCACACAAATTCAAATAAACATAAATACACAAATTATATCCCCCAAATCATTAACATTTTACTAATCAGGATTAATAACTAATTCTGATTAGGGAGGGTTAGATTAGGAATTAATAATTTAATTATATAAGGGGTAACCCAGTTAGGATATTTGGATCCCTATTTTGTCATTTAGTCATATCCCCCAATTAATTTCCATATCCCCCAATTACGCATTCTATAAAAACTATACCAAAAACCAAAATGGTTGTTTTTCAGAAATGTATTTTTGTCTGACATTTTCCCAATAAAGAAAGAAAAAACATAAAATCTTAAAGATATGCCTGCACCGTATGAAGATACGTAATTTCAAGATTCATATGATATAAAAAAAAAGAATATTAATCAGGAATCTCCAATCCATTTGATACCAACATGTACATGACATAGTACAATAAGTGTCTGAAACTCTCCGACAGAAGTAGCAATACAGTTAAAATTCTAAGGGCAATAACAATGGAACCGGGGCTTTCTTTGTTAATTATTTTCACTCCATGAAAATCTTCTTGAACGTAAAATAATAAAAGATTAAATGATATGGGTATTAGGAAACCTAATATAAGAGTAAAAATGAATATAGTACAATCATATTTGAATATCTTTTAACTGCAAACGAAGAAACAAAATCCAGATCACAAAATACAACATATAGAAACAAAAAGAAATCAAATTTCATATATGACCAAAAAATTTAGGCATGAGGCACCACCATTCTTTATATGCTAAAAATGTTAATTTTGATTATGAAAGGGATTAAGTTAAAAGAGAATTTAATTTAGAATACAATAAATGGTTTCACATTAAATGGGAAAAGTAACTCCCAAATAAATGACATTAAGAGGGTGGAGAGGAAATGAAAAAAACTTATTAAATATGTGACACAATCTAGATCACTCTTTGTATGTAGATTGTAAATCTTAAATCTGGGGCTTAATCTCAACCCTTCTTTATATGATAAAAATATAGATTGAAAAACTTAAATCTAGACCGTCCTTTATGTGTCTCAAATTTGGATAACCGTCCATATAGGAAAACACCATTGTCCCTTATAATATAGATAGTAATATACTAGTAGTAAACTAGTATACTAGTAGTAACTAGTAGTATACTAGTACCATATTAATATGTAATATCAATATATAACATACTACATACTAATATTACACTACATATTAATATGTAGTGTCAATATATAACATACTACATACTAATATGTAGTATCAATATTAATATATAATATCAATATATAACATACTACATACTAATATGTAGTGTCATATTAATATGTAGTATGTTATATTGACACTACATATAACATATTAATATGTAGTATCAATATATAATATATTGCTACTAGTAACATATGTTACTACATATTACATTTGTTATATATATATATATAATACTAGTATACTACTAGTAGTATAACATATGTATATATATTGACATATGTTAATATATTACATTTGTTATATATTGACACTACATATAACATATGTATATATATATATATATATATATATATATATATGTTACTACATATTACATATTAATACTAGTATACTACTAGTTACTAGTATTAATACTAGCATGTTACTACATACTACATTTGTTCTATATATATGTTACTACATATTTTACTACATACTACATATTAATAATAGTATATTACTAATTACTAGTATACTAGTAAACTAGTATTAATACTAGTATATATGTTACTACGTATTACATATGTTACTAATAACATACATAGTATATTATATATTAGGGTTAGTAGAGTAATTTTACTCTTTTCAAATCTTTTTTAGACTAAGGAGTAAATGTTGTTTCCCGCTGGACTAGCCACTAATCCGGGTCGGGTTTAGTGGACTAAATAGGAAATCTCTCGTAAAAGATTCATAAAAACTCGAATCTCATCGATATAACACTGAGTAAAAGAATATATAAATAAATAACCAATATTTTGTCCCCTAGAAAACACTTCAAAATCTAATAACCATTGGGTACGTAATTGAATTCACAAACAAATAAAATCCTATTTTTTAGACTTTGTTAACACGGATGGAGCCAAAAGCCGATAGCGTAGAAAAGACTTAATTTCATCAGGGGAGAGGTGTTGCGCTAGGATACAAGTGTATACAGTGTTACCTCCTCCGCCAACAATGTATACACCTGGAGGTTTACTGTCAGATGTGGGTTGAATTCCGAAGTTACTCACATTGTATGTCCATCCAACCAGTCGGCTAAGCGCTTTATCCGCTGGGACTCCTCAGCGGTGTTTATGGCACATCACCGCAACGGCAGCGAACAACAAGCAGAATTGTTTGTGTATCCGATAGTCAGTCCCACAATGCCCTGGAATGGATGTTGACCTTTGGAATCCAAGAAGGCCAAAGATCGAACAACGTCTTCGTTGACGTAATTGGTGGGATGTACTTAGTTCCAATAACTCTTAAAGAGCCTCTGCTTTTAATTTCGAGAAAGGTAACATGTAGTCCAAAATGCACCTTCTAGGTGGTTGTAATCCATAGAAGATAACCCAACACCACAAAGTCGAAGATTAGTGATCAATCGGTGGTAATCTCCTTCATGTTGTTTTTTGTTAATACGAGATTGAATATACTCACAATCATCGACGAGACATAAACAATAAGGACATCTCTTGGTGCACCGTAACAAGAAAGCGGGCTCAAGATTGAATAGGGTCAGGCCAGGTAGTTGGGTCCGCATGATTCAGCTGGAAGAGTTAGATTAAGTCTTATGGGGTGCTAGTCTAGCACCTAGATTAGCAGTCAGGACTACCTCCTAAGTCTTATAAGAGTGCTAATCTAGCAGCTAGATTAGTATCCACGCCATCATTATTATTTGAACCATTCATTCCGCCCAGCGTCAAACCATTCAAATATTTAAATCTCGGTCATCGATCAAAATAAATCTCTCAAATACTAACCATTCCGCGAAAAGGTAGTTTTCAAGCGTCGAATCATTCAACAGAACTATCTAGCATGTTAGTTCACATACTAGCAAGAATCGGTAGGAGAGAGAACTAGTGTTAACTTTTTGCCACACTTTTTTGAATTGAAACACTTAAGTGCTAATCTAGCACCTCCAATCTAGCCCATAAGACTTAGTCTTAGTCTCCTTTCGATAATTAACTAGTAAGGCCACATGTGCGATGCACATACTTGAATTGGATTCTTTTAACAACACCAAATTTGATAATAATGAAAAAATCTTAAAATAAAATTTAATATCCTTGTTTGTACTCATTACGTAGATAATTTAAAGAGCTTTCCAAATATATTAATTTTGCAAAAATCCAATGTGTATTTTTAAACCCGGGCGATATTGGGGTATACCCAAACTAATTTGGGTATACCCAATAAGACAAAATCTGGTCATTATGAAGTAAAACCAGGCCACCCCTTAACCTTGTATTTTCTAAATGGCTAATATACCCTTGTTTAATTAACACTAAAAAATCTGATTAGCTTAATTAATTGAGTTTAGATTAAAATTTTTGAAAATGAAAATTCAGTAGGTTAAAACTTTAATCCTCTTATGAGTTCGATTTCGATCAAAAAAATGGGTTTTCGAAATGTTATAAGTCGGCAAGGTCGACGTTTGAAGAAGGTGCCAATATATTTAGCCGCCATGGTATACGTTTGAATAATATGCCAACCACTTTCAGCCGGCATGGTCCTTGGATGAAGAAAACGCCGACATGTTTTGGCCGGAAGGTTTTTGAATGAATAATAAGCCTCACCTTTGGCCAAAATCTAACGGTTTACATGTAAATATTCATTAACATGCCTAGCTATAATAGTCGGCATGCACATAATTTATTACACTATCGGCTTTTCTCGTAGCCGCGCATGTTAAGGATTTATAACCATGCCGACCGCACTTATACCAAAACAGAAAAACAATATGGGAAGATGTAATTCACTTCATTCATGCAATTTTGGTTACTACACCGATTGAAACATAAAAATGAATGCACTTAGCATGTGCATCAAGCCTTTGAACCCCTAGGCGCACTTTAGTGGACGAGTTATAGTCTCGTGAGGGTTTACATAGAGGTTTCATAGCTTTCTTTGCCTTTGCAACCCGAACAAGAACGATTAAGAAAAAAATTAAAGGTCGGGCAGGTTCGACATATATAACAAATCCGGCATAAATGGCTCAAGATTAGATATTTAAATACCCTAAAAAACATAAACCTACATGGTGTGATTCACATAACTCCGCAGCGTATAACAAATATGAACACAAGACGACCGGATTTTTTTCTAGAAAACCGTAGCCGACAAGTTCCTTTAACCATACATTGCCGCTAACAAATAGCTCTGTTTCTTTCCAAATACCATACCGGTTTTAAAATTCAATGCATCAGGAGACACAAATCTTGAAATACAGCCGGCAAAGAAAAATTTTATAACCATCTCGGCCAAAAAAAAAAAACTATCGCCGGCAAGGTCTGAGGTTGAATAACCTACCGGCCCTGCAAGTAACATAGGAGGTATTTAAATTTTTAAAAGATCTTCAAGCTAATATCTTGTCGGCCAAACCCTAACTATGAAAACCCTATAGGTCGATAACTAAAAACCTTGCCGGCGAAATAACCGAAAATCAAAGAATCGATTTTCTGGACTAATTTGACATGCAAACATGAAATTGAAGTACTTGAGTGAGTTTAAGTAGGCCCTTACTTTCTTAATCGCACTATTTCTTCGTTTTGAGCGGGTTCAATTTCTTCTTTAGCAACCGTTTTTTTTCTTCACCTTATGTTGAACTAGTTTTGCAATTCCAAGGTTGTATTGATTGGGTTTTCGATTGGCGTCTTTCATACGATTTCCCTTACGCCGTGGTGGATCCATTGATGAAGATTAATCGGAGCTTTCGAATCGACGATGTCAATGAATTAATCGACGAGTTTTGATGGTGGTGGGGGTGATGGAGCCGGTATGGTTGTGAAGAAGAAGAAGAAGAAGAGAAGAAGAAAATAAAATGAAAAGATTAGGTTTTTAAAGGATGAGGGTAGTTTTGTAACTTACCCATTAGGACTCCCCCTAAAACCCATAAAAAATCCCTTTAAAATTGGATATACCCCAATTAATCTGGGTATATCCCAATCAAGCCAGGTTTTTAAAGATATCTAAGTTTTAATTTTTTTCATCTATTTTAAAAACAATGACAATATACAAATATTAACTAAATGGGGGTATTATTGTCATGTGAAAAGGCTTCACCAAAAATACCTCTTTTCTTTATACCAGTATACTAGTGATGCCACATGTGCGATGCACATGTTTGAATTTTGCTCTTTTAACAATACCAAATTTGATAACAATGATATTTTTTTCATAAAGTAAAATTTAATATTCTTATTTGTACTCATCACGTAGGTATTTCAAAGAGCTTTCCAAATATGTTAATTTTACAAAAATCCGATGTGTATTTCGAAAGATATCGCTTTTAAAAAATTGATGTAGTTTTATAATAATGGCATTTATGCATAAGGTTGTTTGTGTAAGTATTGATTCAATGTACACTTTCACGCACGCTTGAATACATATGTATAATAGTGGTTGATATTTAAGGTCATATTAGTAATATCAAGATTACACCAAGCTATTTTGTCATTTTGTGACCAACCAAAATACCTCTTTTCTTTATATGAGTACTAATAAGGCCACATGTGCGATGCACATGCTTGAATTTTTGATCCTTTTAATAACACCAAATTTGATAAGAATGAGAAAAAAAATTATTAAAATAAAATTTAATATTCTTGTTTGTACTCATTACATAGATAATTCAAAGAGCTTTGCAAATATACTAATTTTGCAAAAATCCTATATGTATTTTGAAAGATATCTAAGTTTTAAATTTTTTTGATTTATTTTTAAAACAATGGCATTCCTGTAAATAAACAAACATTGATTTAATGTACCTTTTTAACCTTCAATACATATGTAAAGTAATGATTGATATTTAAGGTCATATTAGTAATATCAAGGTTACACACCAAGCTATTTTGTCCTTTTGTGACCACCCAAAAATACCTCTTTTCTTTAGAAGGCTATTATTGGGGCGTCACGTTCCATTAGAGGGGCGTCACCTAATAGGACAAAAACGGGTCACCCGTAAGTAATTTCAAAAACCCCTTATCTCAAATAATTGTGTAATGACCAAACAACCCTTATTTATTTAGTTAATTTTAATTAAATTTAATTATTATCTAAGTAATTTAAGAAGATGAATTTTGATATCTATTTGTAAATTCTGGGACAAAGTTTAGAACCAATGGTTGAAAATCAACAGGTACACCTCTAAACTATCTCCCATGAGTTCAATTTCGTTGAAAACTAGCTTAAGAACGATAATAAATTTGATGTTTTTAGACTTTCATGGCAAATTACTATTGGGTTGGCTTTGTTCCAACCGTAATTCAGCTTTTTACGTCTGGGTTTGGAAGAGGGTTTTGTTTTAGTCCAACCGTAATTCAGTTTACTGGAAATGGGTGCATGAACCTAGGCGAAATCCAAAGTTGGAATTCTTCAAAGCATCCATGATAAATTACGCCTAGGTTCGACATATAGAAAACCCGGACTTCCAACATTACGCCCGGGAAGTGTAGTGCAAGAACCTAGGCGTAAACCCAAAGTTGGAATTCTTCAAAACATCCAGAATAATTACGCCTAGGTTCTACATATAGCAAACCTAGATTTGTCCTAAATTACGCCTGAAAATCAACTAAACCTAGGCGTAAAATTGGAATTACGCCCGGAAATCAACCTAACCTAGGCGTAAAAATTGGAATTACGCCCTGTAAACAACTAAACCTAGGCGTAAAATTGGAATTACGATTGAAAAATCTAGTACCGTACCCAGGCGTAACACTAGCGTAAAGTAAATAAAATCCTAATTTTACTGATTTCATTCGATTTAAGCACAAAAACGGGTACAAAAAGATGGGTATGTTTGATTATTACCTTAGATACACCATGGGTTGTTGTTGAGGAGTTTGAAAACATGATTCTTCAATTGATTGAATCGGTGGAATGAGTTGAGGATGAAGTTGAGGTTGATTGAGTTGTTGATTACCATCACTAGGATCATTTGCTTCTTCCTCATCTATTTTTAGTAGTTTTAATTGAAGGGTAATTTTGACAAATTGCTATGGAATCAAAATATCCCTTAACCAGATTTTTGGTCACCAAATATCCAAGTGAAGCCCCTCTAATGGAGTGTGACGCCCCAATAATAGCCTTCTTTCTTTATATTAGTAAGATAAGATAAGATATATAAGATAAGATGAATCAAGTTGGGTGTTGTTTCAAAGAAGAGAGATTAAAGTGTTTTATTCTTGCACTTATTTACCACCACCAAATCCAATCCGGTTAAGTAATTTTCTACGAAAAAGGATTCCGTGCAAGCAAGACGACACCACACCACCACCCTTCCTCACTTTAACAACCTCCTTTCTTTAGTTACTTACTAAAATGGAAAGACAGCCAGACGACTAGAGAAGAAAAACAGACGGAGTGTGCAGCTGAAACAGTTTTGCTTTTTCTGGAGACGAGCTGTTGTTCAAAAAGAAAATCTAGCTGTGGTTACAAGGAACATTATTTTTGTTTATTAACTTTTTTGGGTACCAGAAGTTCCAAGGATGGGGTGGTAAATATATGTAATGACAACGAAGTTGCATTGTTCTACCTCTTGAAAATATTAAGCATGCATGGTTTCCCGAGAGATTATTTTTGTGCATATTTATTTTTTGCAATACAAAGCAGGCTCAAGATTGAATAGGGTCAAGCCAGGTAGTGGGGTCCGTTTGATTCTTACAATGTTAGAATGGCGGCCTTATGATTCTGTCAGCTAGAATTAAGGCTAAGTCCTATGGGTTAGATTGACCTGCTAGATTGGCCAAAAAGTGTTGTAAATCATGAAAAAAGTGTGGGAAAAGTTAACACTCAACTCAAGCTACTTCTCTCTCCTAGCATTTGCTCGCAGCCGCACTATCGGCGAGATTGAAACGCCGAATGGTGCGGCCTCGGTGTGACCAAACGGGCCGAACCGTTTCGGGCGTCGTAAAAATCACAAAATCGATTACCGAGATTTAAACGTTGAATGGTACGGCGCCAAAGTAACCAAAACGCCCGAACCGTTCTGGCGCTCATAAAAACGCCGCACCATTCGCTGGGCCACGTACGATGTGGATGGCCAATCTAGCAGCTAGATATCTAGCCCATAGGACTTAGGAGTTGCCCAGGCTGACGTGGATGGCCAATCTAGCAGCTAGATATCTAGCCCATAGGACTAAGCCTAAAGTCCCTTGGTCTCCTTTGTGATTACCAATCAAGGAATGTGTGTTGTTTCAAAGAAGAGATATTAAAGTTATTCTTGCGGTTGTTTATCACCACCAAATCTAATTCGGTTGAGTAAAAGATTCCGTGCAAGCAAGTTCACACCACACCACCACCCTTCCTCACTTTAACAACCTCCTCCTTAACTAAAATGGAAAGACAGACAGACTAGAGAAGAAAAAACAGAGGGAGTGTGCAGCTGAAAAAGTTTTGTTTTTTTCTGGAGACGAGCTGTTCAAAAAGAAAATCAAACCACTTGCTTAAGCTAAGCTGTATACGGTGGTAACATTAGAATTTTCTTTTTCTATAAATCAAACGGTAGGGATTACTACCACCATATCTTATTTACACGTGCCACCACCAAATGATAGACGTTGCTCTTTATATCGTCCAGCTGAGTCGCATGGCGTTTTGATTTTAATCGAATCTTCTTCCCTGCACCAGGGCATCACCTCTGAAATTCTAACAAACTTGCTATATTAAGAGATGATGGAAACACCATTTTCCACCACCATTACTGCAAAAAAGAGAGAGAGAGAGAAAAAGGTAAACATGGAGCCTATTGATCCTCAGGATCCTCCTCTTCCTCTTCAAGTTGGAGACGTAGTAGTAGAAATAATTGGAGAAGATGATGATCATCAAGATCCTGTCGTGGGTGGGGGAAATATTGGGGCAATAATTGAAGAACCTGAAGATGATGATGACGATGATGAAGATGATGTTTTTGTTGACAATGTTCCTCCTGCTCTTAATCATCTAAACTTTCTGATTACATCTGTGGTTGTTCGTGACACAATGAATAACAATATCATTCAGCAGCAGCGCTATCATACAATAATCATGAACTTGGTTGATACTGTCGTTGTTTTGAAACAGAGGGTACTTGATGTGGTAGGGGTAGCTGTACATGAGCAAATACTAGTGGTGAATCATCGGATCATGAGGGATAATCGCCAACTGCGCCGTTATATTCAAAACCCTCTCGCCCTTGTCAGCTTAATCAGAATCGATCACCAAGATGACCAAGCGGATGATGATGATGGTGGTGGGGGTGATGATGATGGTGATCTTCCTGAGACAATGGGTGATATGAATGGTTATCCAGTGAGTGATGATGATACCCAGGAGCAGACAGTCCGGATTTTGGAAGTTGATGTCAGTGTGGGTGCTGATGATGATTATCAGCAGGATCCAGCTAATTAATACTAGTTAAGTAGCCATTGAATAAATGAAGAATTTGTTAGCCCCGTTTCAGTCTTGAGAAGGTGATTTTTATTTTAGGTTTTAGCAGCGTCAACCAGTTCAGAGAGCAGTAGTAGATGATAGTGGGCTTCTTTGAAAAACCATCATCATGTACCTGTGATGTGATCTTGTTTTCATCATCAGTCTTATTTTCAATTTTAGATTTTGTAAGTTGTGTCGTTATCATTAAGCAATCTAAAATGTAATATCTTGATTTGATGAAATGAACACAGTAGCTTAATTAGTTCCTCTTGTTCCAGAATTCTTAAGGCCATTAATCGATTTGATATTTTTTCATTTTAATTAGACTACATGAACCATCAGCAGGAACCATTTTATTCCGGGGACCGGTACGGAGAAACTATCATGCAACAATCCATTCCAGAGAACCCATTTACGGGGTTAATGGCAAAATGCCCCAAAATGGACCCCAAGGTTGTGAAAATGCACCGGACGTTAGGGAAAAGATTAAAATGCCCCATTCCGTTAGTTTTGGGGCATTTTGATCAAAAATTGGCATCTTGACCGGTCAATGGAGTTTTGAACTTCCATTTTTATCCTTCTTAATCAAAACGCCCCAATCCGCCACTACCACCGCCCCAATCCTAAATCTTGAACCCCAAACCCTAAGCCCTGAATTTTAAACACCGAAACCTGAATTATGAACAATGTACCCTGAAGGGCAGTTTCGACTACTTAACTCTCTCTAACGGAAAATCAAACGGAGTGGGGTATTTTAATCTTTTTCCTAACGTTCGGGACATTTTGACAACCTTGGTGTCCATTTTGGGGCATTTTGCCACTTAACCCAATCGTGTTGTATAAGATAACTTGTTTTCTCTTTATCCTTGCTATAATAGCTAGTCAGCCTCAACAGTGCTATTTCCATTGTCCTTCAATCAATTTTGTTTGTTTGCGCACTATATATGCTTGCGCGTTTGTTTGCTCACTGTATATGCTTATAGTTTCCTGTTTAAAATGCAATCAAGTTTGTTTGTAACTAAGTGGCGCTTCTGTAGATGTAGGAAATCCTACCTCTACATCCAAAGATAACTAACACATACACAAAGAAACAAGATGAACAAGAGAAACAATAGAACACGAGATGTACGTGGTTCGGCATGATTACCTACGTCCACGGGGGTGTAAAAGAAGATCTTATTACTCGGTTCACGGTTACAAGACGGATTTATCTCTCTCAATGCTCTAGTACGCTCTCTTTCCTCACTTCTTGCTTGAGTTCTACCTCTCTACATGGTCTCTATTTATAGTTACAAGTGACAATACATCCACATACGATGTTAGGCCCGTGTAAAGCGCCCTCGATGTTCTTCTGAGGGAGTCGGGCCGATGCCTTAGCCGACCGTCCTTATTTGTTCGGGTCGGTGTGTCAAGCCGAGTGATGTCTCCTCCCGCTATCCCGCCACTCGATGTCGCCCGTTCGATGGAGGCGATCGATGTCGCCCTTGGGATCCTTGGCCGAGTCTTTCCCCGACCGAGTCCTCCTTATCTCTTCACCAACTTTGTCGGGCCGCATTTATGGCTCCAGCCGCCGATGCCCATCGCGTCACGACTTTTCCCCCTTTTTTTCGTCGACTTTCTACTCCTCTTTTCTTGCGCCCCTGTGTTCGGGAGGCGATCCTCGGCACTCCTAGGTGCACGCTTGCTCCGTACGCCATGGCTTAGGATCGTTCCACCTGTCCTTGTGGATTATTTACACCTACATTTATGCCCCTTCTTCCACTCGTGTAGTCAACACGTGGGAAGAATAACCGCCTTCGTCTTCCCACGTCCCTCGGTCATGCCGGTTTTCACGCATGTCGTTCCCCACTCGCTCGCCACTCAACCGGTTCACCTCCTCTCGCGGCTACCATGGGGGGGTTTATAAGTTCGACGTCTAGACCTCGTTTCCCCCATATTTCCTTTCCCGCAACTCCATTCTCTCTCTTATCCTCTCTCTCGCAACTCGTTCTCCATCCTCCTCTCGTTGCCGTCAACTGCTCCCCTGAGCGTATTTCATCCCCCTCTTTCCATTATCCGTCGTCTTCTCCGTCTCCGCCGCCGCTGCAATCTCCTGCTCCGCCACGTTCGCTTCTCCCGCCGTTTTCCTCCTTAGCTTTCATGTCTTCTTCAACTCCTCACATGACAAGAGAGAAGGTGTGTGAGTTATGTGTTTTCCGATGAAGATGGTGTACCGCTTGATTCCTTGTTCGTCGTAGAGAGTCCTTCCAAGTATGATTACCGCGCTCTTGATTCTATCTTTCCCGATAACTCATCTTCGTTTCTTGTAGGTCCGACAAGAGGGCTCCTAAGGATCTCGTCGGATGAGCAAGACGTTCGGAGCTGAAGGGCGAGTTCGATCTTCACTTGATATGACGTCGTGCTCTTGTCGCCGGAAGGGTGTTTTAAGAAAAGATGATGTTAAAGGTTTCCTCATTCGGCCGAGGCGACCATTGTTACCAGGGCCAGCTGGAGCTCGGACCATGCGTTTCCCACCGTACGATCCTAGTCGTCCATTTTGGTACGAGGCCCTCTCCAAGATTCGTCCGTGCCGCGCTTTAGCTCGCTGGAATGGCAATACCTTCCGCATCTTGTCCGAGGGGGAGAGGCGCAGCCGGGCGAGTGTTCTCCTACGCTTGGTCCACCTACGATCCTTCCCCGTGCGAGTGACTATACTCCGCCGCCCGCCGACAATTATCGGAGCGGGACCACTACTAATGGCGATCTCGGGTTTGCCGCTAGTCCTCATCGCCATAAAACTCTTTCCCGACGGTGTTGGGAGGCTTCTTTAGATGAGGATCCCGAGGGGAAGAGCTCCAACAAGCATGCCCGTCATACTAATGACTCGGCTTGGGATCGGGTTCCACCGGTTATTTCGGTCCTCTCTTGAGCGGCAAATTCCCTCCTCCCGCCGAGTTTTATCCTTTCCGGGTAATCAATGTTGATCGGGTAAGTATACTTTTTCTCGTTTTTCTGGTTTGGTTGATCGGCTCGGGCGATATGTGGGGTGATATTTTGTCTTGGTGTTTTCCAGACCAAGTCCCAGGGTACTCCTTCTGAGGTTTTCGTTCATCGGAAGAGAGATAGGATGGCAGGAGCCGCGGAGGAGACAGGGAAGGTAACAAATATACTTATCATTTTTTATTTGACGTACATGTACGTGCCCCTATTTGTTGCCTTGCATGGTTCTGATGTCGGCTCATGCACAGAAGCTGAGGGTTGACAAGACTCCTGCTGTTTCGGCAAAGGATGGTGAGGATCCCGATGACCGTCTACCCTTGTCACTTTTCCTGAGGAAGTCACCTCAGAAGCCTTTTGATGTTTCATCTACCCTTGTAGGTGATAAGTCCAAGGGGACGGGTAAGGGACCCAAGGAGGGTGTGCCTGCCTCCGAAAAGATTGGGCCCGGGAGGTAGTTGACGAGGGGTTGTTCTTGCCGATGGCGTTGTATATGTTGTCTCTGAGGGTGATGATGATGAGGAGCTTTTCGGCGATGAGGATGAAACCCTCGGCAATGAGGGGAAGTCGGGACAGGTGGAGAAATCGGGTGGTGGTGGGAACCTTGTGGGGGGCCGTGATGTGGAGGATGCTGCTGTCAAGGATCAATCGCCGAAGACTATTCCTTCCGTGGTCCCGACTTTTCAAGCAGCAAGATTTCTTTCACCATCTCGGGCCCTATGTGCAACTCGCTTGGTGCACTTATTTCTCCCGATTTTGCCTCTTTGTCTGATGAGGAAAAGATCAATGCTGTCTCGTTGTATGAGGCCGGTCTGGAGGGTACTTGTGATCTGCTGGTGAGTAGAGTTGTTTGAGTGTTGCTTCTTATGTTTTTGTTAAGTGCCGACCGCGTCGGTGTTGTTCGTTAGGAGACCAACCGCTCGCGTTGAATGCCGCTATCCGGCGCCGAGAGGCCGCCGAGAGGGAGAGTCTTCGTCTCTTGTTGCAGCAAGAACGGAGCGAACTCGGAGGTTGGAGAAGGAGCTGGCCGAGGCCCAAGGTAGTTGCTTTACTCTCTACCGGTTATGATTGATCTTGTAGTGCCAATATCCTAAGCTCGCACTCCCCGCCTAGCCGAATCTTCTAGTGCGGAGGCCGATGTCCATGAGGTGCCGTTTGTTGAAAACGGGAAGTTAACATAGAACGGGACCACGTCTCGAACTTACAGCAGAGAATAGTGAATAAGGATGCTAAGATTGATCGCTTAGAACCGATATCGAAGATCTTCAGTCCAAACTCCATCGTTATGAGACTTTTGAGTATATCCCCGAGGAAATCGATAATCCGAGGGCGAGCCTAGCTCATTTTCAAGGTATAGCGGGTGATAAAACGTTATTAGCCGACAACTTAGAAGCTCAATGTGGCTCGGCTAAGACTTCAGTCCGGGATCTCGCATGCGGTACGCCTTCTGATCTTGGGGAGAGGGACGCTATCGGGAAGCGTGAATCGAGAGGCCCTTGAGAAGCTCAAGGAGTTTGGAAAGGTTTCCGAGGAGTTGGATTGGGTGCGTGCCCAATTGTCGGGTTTGCGTGCCGCCCACTCTCGACGTAGGGAGGAGTGGGAGTGATCACAAGAAGTATTGCCCCACTAACGAGTTTAACGAATAGCCGATTTCTTGAGCTTTCTTCGAAGATGTCATCTCTCGAGTGTAGCCTATCCGAGTCCGAGGAGTCTATTAGAATAATTGCCCCTTTGTTAGAAGGTGGTGTGCTTTATGTTGTGCTTTCCGTTGGTTTCTTACTCGTTGCTATTGGTGACTCACCATTCTTGTTGCCTTTTGCAAAATGGAAAGCAGAGAAGACAGCATCGTTGGAGGAGGAAAACATCCGTCCGAAAGAGAGGGAGGCTCAATTGCTCGATCGTGGCCACCGCTAAAGCGGCGTCGACGCAGCCTAGCGAGAGGACCTTGCCGCCGAGAAGGCGAAGTTCAATGACGAGCTTGTCTCGAAGGTGAGGGCCGGTGTGAAAGCGGTGCTTGATAAGAAACGAGCCGATGTTGCCGCCAAGAAGACTGCTCCGGGTCCTATTTCTTCCAAAGAGTGATTATGTTTTTTGTAGCGCCTGCGTCGCTATCTTGCCCTTTTCCTCGGGTTGTAATTCGTTTGAACACCTTTTTAATTTCTTTTTGCATAACTTGTTGTGGGTGTCGCCGCGGTTTGTTTGCTTTTCTTGCTTTGATGCTTCGATACTACCGACGTTATTATCCTTAATTATGCCGAGTTGCTCATATGTGGCTTTCGTCGTGATCTCGTTATGCATGCCCGTATGAACAGATAAGTTAGTCACAAATGCCATTTCCGAACGCACTCGGCAAGGAGGGTCATCTGCCCAATGCCATGTCCCGACCGAGGCATCTCATCACCGCTTTGAGATCTCGTGGAAGGGAGTTGGTCTTGCCTAATTTCTATGGGATCGACATCCCAAGAAGTTATCGATTAATCTTCTTGGGCAAGTGATTCGGCCACTGCGAGGAGAGCAATGTTGATCGCCGATCAAGCCGAGTACTGTGCCTCGACAATCGGCCGGGTTTCCAACCACCAGGCCCCTCGAACTACCTCGGCACTTGCACAATGCCATCGCCCCGAGTTCGAATAGTCCGCGTTAGTGTAAAGTCGCCCCGCACTTGCACAATGCCATCGCCCGGTTCGAAACGACCATTTAGACGCACTTGTCATATTTCCAACCCCACGCGGCCTTTCACTAAATAGATGACAAGATATCTTACCCGAGTTCATGGATGGTAGAGCTTTAGTCGCGTTGCCCATGGTCGTGGCTCGGGTTTCCCGTCCGGTTTCAAGATTCTTGTATGCCCCTTCTCCGACCTTCTCAACTATTGTGTAAGGTCCTCCCCATATTGGTGCAAGTTTGCCGCCTTCTTGTCACGTTCATAGCTAGGTAAGTGTTTTAGTACCACCTTGCCCTGGTAGGAATTCTCTTGGTCGGACCCGTTTGTTGTATTCCCGTTGGATTCTCCGCTGGTAATTTTCCATCTTTTGCAGGGCCATCTCCCTCGTTTCTTCTAGATCGTCGAGTTTAGCTAGGATAAGATCCGCCGAGATGTTTCGCCCCATGCTTCGGTCCTAGTGGTTGGTATCATCGCCTCGCTGGCGGGATGGCTTCAGTCCCATATGTTAACATGAAGGGCGACAATCCGGTTGCCTCCCCGCGAGCTGTCCTATACGCCCACAAGACGTTGTAAAGCTCTTCACACCATTCCCCGTATTCCCCATCGAGTTTCTTCTTCATGTTATCGGCGATGGTTTTGTTTGTGATCTCGGCTTTGTCCATTGCTTTGGGGGTATAGTGGCGTGGACTTGCTTTTCCTGGATGTTGTAAGTGTTAAACAGCAGGTTCATGTTTTTGCCCCCAATTGTTTGCCGTTGTCGAGACAATTGCCGCGGAACCCCGAAGCGGCATATGATGTGTTCCTGTGATGAACCGGAAAACGTCCTTATCCCGTATGTGCCTCAAAGGGGCGGCCTCAACCCACTTGGTGAAATAGCTCGGTGGCTACAATTAAGTACTTCCTTTGTCCCGACCCGACGTGTAGAGGTCCTACGATGTCGATTCCCATTTAGCAAAGGGCCAAGGACTGATGACGGAGTTCAATGTCACACCCGGTGCGTGTATCTTCTTCCCGACTTTCGGCACTCGCCGCAAATCGTGGCCATATGTTTTGCGTCCTCATTCATGTATGGCCGTAAGTATCCCATGGTTTTGCTCGTGCCGCTGTGCTACGCCCGAGCTATGGTTTCCGCGCCCCGTAGTGCAGCTCGTTAAGAATTGTATGCCCCTCTTCTTTACTTAGGCACCTCAACAAGGGTCCTGTGTATGATTTCCTGTAGAGAATTCCGTCTCGAACTTCGTACGCGGCCGCTTTGCTTTTGATCTTGTTGACCTCGGGTCGCCCTTTAGGCAATTTTCCCTGTTTCGAGATATTCATGAATCGGCTTCCTCCAATCGTCTACTGACATCGGTTCGGAGTGACAAATGCAATATGTGCGCCGACGTTTCGATCTCGGGTACCGATGGCATTAAGACCTCATAACTCGATGCCGCCAATGCTTGAGTCTGTCAACATGGAAGCAACGTAAGCCAGGGCATCCGAATGCCGATTGTCTTTTCTCGCATGTGTCGGAATTTAATGCCTCGGTATTTGCCCGATGTAGAATTGGGCGAGTTCCCGCATTTCGTAACAAGGGGTCATGTGTATGGCGCATCGCCCGTTGATCCGTCGGACAACTGGCCGAGAGTCGCTCGTGAGTCGTACCTCTCCGGATGCCCATCTCCACTATCGGACGTAAGGCATGTATTACCGCTCGTATTCCGTGACATTGTTGGTTGCCTTAAACTCAAGCCTAAAGGAGTGGACCATTTTCTTGCCCTTTGGTGTCGTGAAGACCCGACCCTAAACCCGACCCGTCCTTATTGGATGACCCATCGACGAAAACCTCCCATCGTGTCGTGGGGCCGCATGTCTCGAGTAAGTCGGGTGGATCGCCCGGCCTTCTTCCATTCCGGGGATGTCTTCTACTTCGTCCTCATCACCGAGGGGGAAGTCACAAAAAAGTCTGAGAATCGCTCGTGCCTTCACGGCTGTCCTCATCTCGTAAAAGACATCGAATCGTTTATTTTGCGCGCTCCACTTAGAGATCCGTCCCGACCTAGCCGCGTTGTCGAGCACCGACTTATGGAGGACTTGGTAAGTACCCGAATCTTGTGGGTTTGGAAATACGTCCGAAGCTTTTGTGTTGCAAATACCAACGCTAGTATGAGCCGCTCGATCCTGGTGTAGTTCTTTCACGGTTCATGGTCTTGCTTATGAAATATACCGCTTTTCTTCGCTTCTCCTCGTTTGACCAACACGGCGCTTGATGGCATGACCGGTTGCCCCGAGATACAAATAAGCACATGTCCCTGGCTCGGGCCTTTGTAATACCCCAGGCTCGCCGTGTGTTGCTTGGATTCTCCTGAATGCTTCCTCACACTCCTCGGTCCATCCGAACTTCTCTCCCTTCCTTAACGTCCCGAAGAAATTCTTGCACTTGTCCGACGATCGAGAGATGAATCGTCCTAGAGCCGCCAAGTTTCCGCTCACTCGTTGCACGTCCTTAATCAAGCATGTGCGAAGGCATTTCAAGTATCGCTTTGATTTTATCCGGGTCCCGCTTCGATCCCCTTATCCGTGATTATGTATCCTAGGAACTTGCTCGAGGTGACCTGCAGGTGCACTTGGACGGATTTGCCCTCATCTTGTACCTCCTCATGGTCCGAAGATGTCTCGAGGTCGTCGATGTGTGTATCGGCTACCTTACTCTTGACTAGCATATCGTCCACGATACTTCGATGGTGTCGTGTATTTTGTCTTCAAACATGTCCTCCACTAGCCTCGATACGTGGCGCCCGCATTTCTCAAACTCTCGAATGGCATTTTGGTGTAGCAACACAAAGAACTTGGCGTGAAAAAGGATGTATGCTCCCGGTCTTCTGGGGCCATGGGGATTTGGTTGTATCCCGGAGTACCCGTCCATGAGTGTTATCGCCTTGTACCCGACAATGGATTCCACCACTGGTCGATCTTTGGGAGAGGGAAGTCGTCCTTTGGGCATGCCTTATTCGGTCGTCGTAATCGACGCAAATTCCGGACGCCCCCATTCTTCTTGGGGATTATCACCATATTAGATATCCATTGCGGATATTGGGCCTTTCGATGATTCCGCTCGCGACGCTTTCAACTCGCCTCTACCGCCGGTTGTAGCTCTGTGCAATTCTTCTCATTTTCTCGTCCGATCGGTCCGAACTTGGGTCTGGGCCTCGATGGTGCGAGCAAACTTCCGGATCGATGCCTTCCATGTCGTGCATCCGCTGTGCAAATACATCCATGTGTTCCTTTAGAGGGCTATCACCGCCGGGATTGCTCATTCGATTAAGCGTGACCCTATTCTCACTAATCTCGGCTCCTCCTCCTGCACCGCATTAACTTGCCGAGTTGGTTCTAGGGCCGAAAAGTTCGTTAGCTCGCTCAGCCACGGTTGCCGCTCCCGTGATTGCTATAAGACTTCGTGTCGCCCGCTTCGTAGGTGGCGATGGCTTGTGACATCATCTTTCCAATTCCTCTCCCGCTTCCGTTTCCTTAGACTTCTTCTTTCTTGGCGTTTCCTCGACCGTCTTTCCTCGTTCTCGTTGGATGTCTATCTCGCACACATTGTCTTGCCGCTTGGGGGTCGCCTAGTACTTCTACTACTCCACGATAAGAAGGGAAGCGCAGCTTCGATGGTAGGCCGAGGCGACTCCTTGATCCCCTCGCGACCTGGTCGTCCCTAGGATCGCCTCGTAGGGCGAAGCGACATCGACTACGCAAAAGGTGGTCAAGGTGTCAAGGAACCCTTCCCCATCCGAGACTCGAGAGTGACCTCTCCCTTTGGCACCGTCACCGCACTGCTGAAGCCGTAAATTGATAAGTCGACGGGATCGTGGATGTCATCGGACAACTCCATCCTCTTGAAAGTGTCATAGAACAATACCTCGACCGAACTACCACCGTCCATTAATATTCTCGACGCCCCATTCCTCAATCATCGTGGTTATTACTAAGGGATCTCCATGTGCTTGTCCGTTCAAGGGGACATCTTTCGCCGAAAACGTAATCGGTTGCATCATCCACGGCTCCATAGGGAGGGTCTTGGCCACGCTAAAGATTTCTTTGCCCGATCTGTCCTCTCTTGTATTCTCGAGGTGATACCGGTCCCCAAATCGTATCCTTGTGTCGCCGAGTGTGATATGGTGTTACAAGTGAACCGAGCGCCGCGATTGATTCTTATTTGGTGTACTGGACCTCGGATCGGGGCCGGGGTGTCGATGGTGTTTTGACGAAATGCCGTAGATACCCATCGCGGATCGTGTGCTGGACAATATCCTTCACTTTCCGCAATCATTGGTTGAGTGGCCGCGAATCGATGATAATGGCGTAACTCCGGTGGTTCCTCGTCCCGCCGAATTGGATTCCCCGAGTCTTGGGGTAACGGATGTCATTCCTCTTTTCCACTTCCTTGAACACTTCTTCCAAGGGCGCATTGAGCGGGGTGTATGATCTTGGCTCGTGGCGAGGTTTCTTTCCCCCAGCTTTCTTGTTTTCTCCCCGGGGTTGGGCATCGGGCCGTTTCTCGGACCGTGTCGTGGCTTCTCTCGGGGCAGCCTCTTCGTGGTGCTCGCCTCTTGTATTCCCCTGTCCTCGCGCTCCTTCTTGGATCTCCTCCAAAGCGATATAGTGCTCCCGCATCTTCCTGGATCTCCCTTAGCGTCTTGGGCTTTTCTGTGTACATCGCCACCCAGATGGGGTCCGATTTTCTTAGTGAGTTCTCGAAGCCGAATATCTGTTGGTCGACCGGTGCTTTCCCTATATCCGTGCATAACTTCCTCCATCTATCCGTTAAGGAACGCAGCGGTTCCCTCAGTCTCCGAGCCAGGGTAAATAACTTGTCGACTACAGGCCGAGCTATGTCAAGTTATGCATGTACGTTTCAAGAAAGGTTTCCACCGCAGCCGCATAGCTCCCAACGGATTTAGCGGGCGAGTGTAGAACCAACTCTTCGCTTCTCCTTCTAGACTAGCAGGGAAGAATTTGCACATGACCACGTCGTGATTTTTCCATTGTAGTAAGGACATGCCGTACATTTTGATGTGTTCCCCCGCATCGCCCGTACCGTCGAACCTGGATGGGAAGATTGGCAGCGTGCACTTTGGTGGAAATGGTGTTCGGTCCAACTCCCTGGTGAATGGTGTCTTCCGAGCTTCATTGATTACTTCTGCTAACTTGTCATCCTCGTTGTCTCCAAGGAGCTTCTTTATTATCCGCTCGAGTCGTTCGATCTTTTGCCCGGTGGATGCGTCCCAGTACTTTCGTTGGTTGCTTCCTCGTCGGCCGAGGAATCCCCGACGGCCCATATCCTTCTCCTGGTCGATTAGGATCGGGTACTCGTCCTCGGCTCGGTGAGGGGGTGGGTCGTCCCTCGGCGGAGTGTGGTTGGGCTGAGGCGCCTCGGCTCGATGATCCCTCGACCCCGTCCTCCTATTTCGGAGCCGGTGATTCTCGTATTCTAGCGCCAAGTTTCTCCTCCGCAATTCTCTCATCGTCCTCTTGTCTTCTTTGGCTGGCCGGTATGGCGAGTAACACGGGTCCGTGCTCTCGTGACTAGAGTGACCGTTCACTTGGTGTCCCGTTGTGTTAGGGGGTGCGGTTGGGGGTCTCGAGGTGAGAGCGATAGGAGGGACGATCGGGCCGTTGGATGATCGACTACTACTTTGGGAATAGCCGAAGTCAAGCGGCTAGCCGTTACGGGGGGACGTCTCGATTAGGGTTCCCTCCTTCCAAGTGTACTTGCCTAAGTCTTTCGGCCTCCGTTCCAAATCCCTTTGGTGTTCCGTAGTCGTCTCTCTCTTCTTCGTTCTTCGTGTATCGTTTGGACTTCCTCCTCCTCCTCCGTATCCGATGCGGCTTCTCCCGTCTTCCATGTCGCCCTCATTCCTCGGTCCCATCCGACTTGGGTTAATCCTCATCCTTCCGGGTGGGAGGTCGTCATCTCGGCCTGCATCGACTTCCTCGTCGACCGTAGTCATGCCTTTGATCAACGCCAAGTCTCGCCTCGGTCGTCGGGTCGGCGATCTCCATGCTGGGAGTCCGTAAGTCCTTCTTGCCCGATGGATCCCGCCGTGACTCGGTTCCTCAGGATCCTGCTCGTCCTGGAGGTACTTGCCATTGCCTTTGTTATCGTCCTCGTTCCTCGGCTCGCCTATCCGTTCGTTCCTACGTCGCCAAAAAAGGGACAGCACTTACTTCAACTCGCCAAAAGTTAAGGACGGGGTACAACGGTTCGGTGCGAGTGAAAAAGGCCTCTATAGTACGCTTCCACCTGTGCTAGCGCGTTGGTCACAAAGAATCGGTCGCTTTCGCCACAAAGGACAAATTCCGGAGAGTCGCCTCGACCCGTCGCTTCGGTACTTTCCCTATGCATTTATTATTGTTTGTCCTAACATTCCTAGCGCCGTAAGTCATTAATCATTCGTGCGTTGAATCGGAAGATTTCCTTCATGGCGATGACATGCGACGACGCGGCCCTTAATAACCGCGTGCCGATGGCCGCAAGTTTCTTACAATCGTCACCGATGCCGTGAGGCCCTTAGCGTAGGGATTATGGTGAAACTACGCCATTCATCATAATCCCTCCGCCGTGGTTTCCAAGGACTAGTTTCAACGATTCTCAACTAGCCCCGTTTCCACCGTCATCGTGCTTTAATTGCCTTGCTTTCTGAAGGCGTGTGTAAAATGTAGATAGTTGCAACAAGATTTCCGCCTAGGTGATAGTCCCAATAACCTACGCGTTGCGTTTGTTTGAGTTCTTCGCTTAGCATCAACTATCCTTACTAAGCGTCGATAGGAGCCGTCGAATCTCTCTCGCAACCGGGGTTTGGAGCCGCAGATCATAATCATCGAGATGGGATTCCCTTCTAGCTTCTACCCACATCGAAAGATGCTATTTAGGAGCTCACGGTCATCCGATGACTCTCTCGAGGTGTTTCAAACAGAGACACACAAAGCGACTTAATTTAAGCGGAAAACTCGTTTTGCTTGAAAAATGGAAACTTCTAGTTTAAAACACAAAACGACCTTATATCGGCCCCACGAAGATAATCGAACGAAGATAACTAGCAAAAATACAAGGCTACCTTTATCGCCTCGACAAGATGTTGCTACGTAGGTGAAGATACCAAAGCAAGAACACAAAGTTAACCTCTATCAATTCACCAAGACATTACTAAAAGCAAACAGAGATAGCAGATTTAAAGGGTTTTCTCCTTCGGCGTCAACTAAGGCGCACAAGGTGGCTCAGGAGCTCGGAGTTTTCCCTTTCAACAGACATTACGAAAGAAAACAGAGATAGCAGATTTAAAGGGTTTTCTCCTTCAACAACCAAAGACACAAGGTGGCTCGGGAGCTCGGAGTTTTCCCTTTTAGCGTCCGATTTCAAGGTATCCGGAGATGTTATACGGTCCCCTTAGTCGGCGCTGAATGTAGATGTAGGAAATCCTACCTCTACATCCAAAGATAACTAACACATACACAAAGAAACAAGATGAACAAGAGAAACAATAGAACACGAGATGTACGTGGTTCTCGCATGATTACCCTACGTCCACGGGGGTGTAAAAGAAGATCTTATTACTCGGTTCACTAAGTTACAAGACGGATTTATCTCTCTCAATGCTCTAGTACGCTCTCTTTCCTCACTTCTTGCTTGAGTTCTACCTCTCTACATGGTCTCTATTTATAGTTACAAGTGACAATACATCCAGTGCTACGATGTTAGGCCCGGTGTAGCGTCCTCGATGTTCCTCTCGGGGAGTCAGTCGATGCCTTAGCCGACCGTCCTTATTTGTTCGGGTCGGTGTGTCAAGCCGAGTGATGTCTGCTCCTGCTATCCCGCCACTCGATGTCGCCTGCTCGATGGAGGCGATCGATGTCGCCTTGGGATCCTTGGCCGAGTCTTTCCGACCGAGTCCTCCTTATCTCTTCACCAACTTTGTCGGGCGCATTTATGGCTCCAAAGGCCCGATGCCCATCGCGTCACGCCTTTTCCCCCTTTTTCGTCGACTTTCGGCTCCTCTTTTCTTGCGCCCAGGTTCGGGGAGGCGATCCGGTACTCCTAGGTGCACGCTTGCTCTGGTACGCCATGGCTTAGGATCGTTCCACCTGTCCTTGTGGATTATTTACACCTACAGCTTCAATGATTTTTCATTTGTAATCTGCCAACCTCAATAGGACCATCCCAAATAACCGCGGCATCATAATTCAATGACAATTGATCCATACTTACAGCTTATCAGGAAGCGTGATCAGCATTACTGCTAGTTGCATCATTGCTGCTGCGTCTTCTATATGGTTTTACTATAAATCTGGAGCTGAGCTGAGATAGGTTTTCCTTTATAACACCTGCCGTAATAACAAAGTATTTTATAGAAACTCTCGTTGGTACTAGTAGTTCTTTGGGGGTGGGTTTGGGCCCACCACATTTTGTTTCGGTCGGGATTTGGTGTCGGGATTTGTTTTCGGTAGGTTTATCATTTCCGAGTTCTTTGCAACAATTAAATTCGGTTTACAATATTAGTCAGCTTTAATAAAAGAGAAAAAAAATAGTTTCACAACAATTATTGACAAACATCGAAAAGAAAAACTCTTTAAAAACACGCATTCAGATGGGAGATGGGCCGTCCTCAAGCTAGCAGGAGTCCTATTTTTTGGTGGAGCGTGTGAGTGACGGTTTTTGTTATAGCAATGTTTTGTAACGGGAGTTTTTTTTTTGGGTATAATTAACCTGGGGTCTTTAGGGGCGACCCCAAAAGAATTAGGGGCGACTTTTTTATTCCCAATCCATATACACCGTTAAGGGATGTCCAAAAACGCGGAGAATACGTTAATGCCCTTACATAATCGGAAGCTAGTTTGTGCCCGATTATTATAAAGCAATCGGAATATTAGTAACGATATTATACTACCGATTAATATCGATTTTGTGCCTAACGCGTATCTTGCTTCTATAATAATCGGTAGGAAAAACAACCTCACGAGACTACCGATTGTTAAAGTATAGAAATAAGAAATCTTTTGAATTTTGCAATGGTGAAATTTGGGGCTCCTATATAATCGGACGAATAAAAAAATGTCTAAGCTAACGATATAGGGCTTCCCATAATCGGGATGGTAAAAGTAACAATTCCTACCCATTATGGTAGATTTCAAATTTCCTACAATGAAGGATTTTAGAAAAAACTCATTTTGGGACAACCTATAATCAGGAGGGTTTGTAACCTATTTAGCTTCCGATTATGGCTACATCCAAAAGACGAACCAAATGGTTATGGTCGGCTCTGTACCTTCGGAACTATGGAATTTGGCAAAGGTTCAATTTGGGGCTTCCAATAATCGGTAGGTTATAAGTAACCCACTCTACCGATTTTGGGATACTCAACAATCGGTAGCTAATGAGGTGGTATTACCTACCGATTAAAACCAAAGTCGTCCTAAATTCATTTCATTTTCTTTTCAACTTCAACTTCAACTCCTCTTCTCCCCTTTCCTTCCGATTGCAGAGAGGAAAACTCTCCCCCTCCCCTCGCTATACATCGTTCATCGTCGAATCGAATCATCGTCGATTATTCTCTATAAAGATGAAAGAAAAGGAATGTAAGAAAACTCGAACCAAAAACGTAGTGCGCGGTGAGGATCCGAATATTGGATTGCATGCCCGTAATAAAGAGGTTTCAACTCACGAACCCGAAGAACACGAAGATGATGAACTCCCTGATGTAGGCGATACTGATATCCAAACTCTCAGGAAACTTGAAATGGCGCCGATTAGGTAAGATTCTACCATTAATTTGGTTTATATTGCTTCAATTCGACGAATCCATGTTTTTTTTTTAGGGGTTTCGGTTATTACCTTGATTCGGTAGGTTAGGTATTGTTTTAAACTTCCGATTGTGGCCGAATTCTTCATTTCACGAGAACATTTGTCATATTCGGGTGGTAAATATTTAGGTTGCCTACCGATTATAGAACATTTTTCATTACTGAGGCCTAAATCGATTATATTTATCGGAAGTTAATTGTGTTTTTGCCTTCCGAATATACTAGGGAATAACAAGTATTAGAGACGCAATAATCGTGTGATATCTTTTGTAATTTCCTTCCGATTGTTTAGGCTGAACCACTTGAGTAATTTCTGGATACAAAGTGATGCATATTCGGTAGACATTAGTTTTGTGAGGCTTTCGATTGTGATGCATTCGGAAGGGTGGACTTTTTATCACTTTCGATTATTGGTATTCGGAGGGTTATGTTGAAATTTAGATTCCGATTATTGTTTGTATATAAACACATTTGAACACCAAAATTTTTATTTTGTTTCCGATTATACGTATTCGGTAGCTTTAGGTGAACTGATATTTACGATTAAGTGTAATCGGAGGCATTTGATTTACTAAACCAACCGAATATATAGTTTAATAACCTTTTGTACTTTGTTTTGTTATTTAGGGATAAGCTAGGTAAAAAAATCGAAGATGCAATTGTCTCATCTAGTGCAAGGAAGGATAGGCATCAGAACCTGACAGCTAGTGCAAGGAGAGCTAGGACTGCTAAATCCGCTTCTAGTGCTCAAGATGGAACTCAACAAGCAAGCCAAGAAGTTGTTCAACATAGTGCCCCTCAATCAGAACCGGTTCAAGAAGGTGTTCAACCAAGTGCCTCTCAATCACAACCAATCCAAGAAGGTGTTCAACCAAGTTCCTCTCAATCACAACCAATCCAAGAAGGTGGTCAACCAAGTGCCATCTCAATCACAACCAATCCAAGAAGGTGTTCAACCAAGTGCTCCACCATCACAACCAGAAATTCAACTAGAAGCACCCGAAGAAGTAGCTTCATCATAAAATTATTGCTTTCATTTCTTATTGTTTTGGCTTGTAAAGGCGAGACAACATTATTTGTGGTTTTCCCTCTTAACAAATAATCCACAAAAGTTTCATAAGACGGAGGTAAAAAACATAATAATATCATATGGAATTATTTGTATCCGAGATAGTAACATTGATATTTGATAAATCGGATATTATCATACGAAACTCATCAATATAATCTGTAAGGGATTCACGCTAAGATATTCGAAGGAATGAAGTCGACGCTTTAAGTAAAGTTCCGAAGTTAAGTCCTTTAGTAGAGCTTCTCTAGTTTCTCAAGACATCTGAAGGCATGAAGTCGACGCTTCAAGTAAAGTTCTGAAGTCAAGTCCTTATGCTAGTAGAGCTTCTCTAGTTTCTCCCAGAAAAATCTTTATTGAAGTTTTACCTGAAAAATTATGAGTGATTTCCCTTGACAATTACAAACGAATTTTTCAGAAAGCGTCCATATCAAGGTAATCTCACTTCTCATCGGTCAAATATTTTTGCAAGATCGTTGGCTCCTCCTTGATTGCGTTAATTTTCTCATACTAACAAAAATATTGTTTACTCGGTTTGACATGATGTACAATCATTCTTACCATTAAGCTTGATGATATCAAATTTGTGCACCTTCGAAAAAACCTCTGCTTGATGTAAAAGTCGACATCTTACTTTTAACTATGATCCTCTCCTTGCTCGTCGTACCACTTGTTGGGTTTATTAGTAACATGGCCCCACAAGACACTAGTTCTTTGGATAAATGTAGAACAAAAGTAGAAAGAAAGAAAGAAAATGCACACAAAAATAAACAAGAAACTGAGAGTACGAGATTTAAAGTGGTTCAGCAGTATGCCTCCATCCACAAATGACAACAATCAACTCCTTATTATGTAAATTGTACAAAGAACTGAAACACTCAATGAATGATGAATCAATCACTAATTTATAAATAGAAAGAAGCTAACTAACCATTATTACTTTCAAATACCTCTCCAGAAATTTTGATTTATAACCTCACAAGTAGAACAGAAGTAGAAAAGCATTATAAAGATCTTTTTGGTGGTGTATTCTTCTCCGAATGAGCTCCCTAGTATTTTACAAGATAAATACTTGGGGAATTCTAACCAAGTAGTAAATACTTGCAAGCTAAGTATATTTGGTTGCAAAGACTCCTAAATTTCCATGTGTAATTAGTTGCTAGATATCTATTATTTTAATTCTCATGTACTACTTAAGAGAAATAATCCATGCAGAATCTTATATGGATACTATTTGCACCAATTTTTCTTCAGGTTCCAAATGATAATAAATATGAAGGCAATATTTTAATGATATGTTCTTCTTGTTAAACTCTGGATTCCCACCAAATTAGCACAATCCGAGACGTATAACACGACCATCAACCATTTTGATAATCAATCGCTGAAAATTAACAGTCGAAATCAAGATCGGTAGATGATGGTGGATCATATCTCGAATTGTGCTAATTTTTGGTATGAATCTCGATTTTAATGAAAGGACCTCTCATTAAAATATTAGCTTCAAACTCATTGTCGTTTGAATCCTAAAGAAAATTATGTGCAAACCATGTAAAATGGTGTTCATATGAGATTTTCCATGAATCCTCTGTCAATAATTAGTGTCCAAGTTTCTGCTACTTGGTTAACCAAATTTCTTATAAGCTCTACAAGTGTCGGTAAATTTTTGACAAATTTAACAAAAATAAACATCCTAAATTTAAATTCAATGTTAAGAAAGTAATACATTTTTTTTTCCCATCTAGAACTTGTTTTAAATCATTATTTGAACTAAAAAATTTAAGCCCACCCAAATAATCATATAACTTTAACGGGAATTTACTTTTTCCTTGTTCAGAAGGGAAACAATTAAAAGAAAAGTTTTAAAAACCGGATGCGTAAGAGAGGAGAACGAGAACTTGAGTTACGCGCCCACTTTTTTTCTTCTTAAAAATTCTCTGAATTCCACAAAGTTTAGCAAAAATATATATAAAAAAAGGAGAAATATTGTGCACTCTGCGTTAAGAGGGGTGCGTGATATAATAAAATCAAAATAAATAATCAACCTGATTTTGAATTTGCCTTATGAATAAACCGGATGTTTTAGATTCTTTGTGCAATCCTACCACCATCTCCCTCTAACGACCACCTTACTAAAATGGAAAAAAAATCGGTGTAACATCGCTAGATGTGTAGCAGGTGGGGATGTTAGAGAAAAAGGAGAAAAAAATCTCTAGGTTTTATGTGTTGGTAACATTCTAAAAGCGCATAGGTTATGTTATATTTGAATCGAACGATTGCAATATTTTATCACTGTATCAAATACTTATAAAATGTACTATTTACGCGATATACCAGATATTTGTTCTTACTTATTTTTTTACTACCTCCTTCACCACCACTAGTATTATTCATCCTCTTTTGTTTCTTTAGTGAGTGTGAGAGACAGAGAAGGAAAAATGATGGATTTTGTTGTTAATGAGCCTGATGATGAAGAACAAGTTGAAGATCATGGTGAAGGAGCAGATGGTGGTGTTGGAAATAATTCAGGTATAGGAATAGTAAAAGTTGAAGATTATGGTGAAGGCGTAGGTAGTGGTGGTGGAAATAATAAAGGTCCATTAATTGATAAACCTCTTAAAGGTGTTATGGTTGTTGATTACCACTTTTTTCTCACGTTTATGTTTATTCGTGATATAATGAGTGACCAGGTATTTCCATCAATTGTTAATTGATTAATAATGGCGATGCTCTGAAATGAAGATAGAGCAGGAGATAGGTGTTCCTGTAAATCGGCAAGTTTTGGTGGTTAATCATCAAATCTTGGAAGATAATCAGCCACAGAGGAATTACATACAAGATCTTATGACAATCGTGACATTGATCGTAATGGATGAGGATAGTGGTAGAGATACGTATAAGTTGTGGGTGGACATGGCCACCCCAATATATTAGAAATGTTCTCGCATAATAGGTAAGTTTGATCCCACGTTTGCTGAGATGGAGGTAGTGGCCCCTCCAATAGATATTAAGAAGATATTTTATTGTATTTTTTCTTAAATTGTTTTATAGTTTTCCTAAAAGATAGCTTTTCATAATCCTAATTTCTAAATTAAATCGGATTGCTATAAATATATGGGTGGCGTATAAGCCAATAAAACTTTTTTTTTTAACTTAGAAAAATAATAGAACCACAAAATGAAAACTAATGAAGGCCTCCCATAACAAATTTAAGCAACAAAAACTGGAAGTCTCTTAACAGCAGAACCAAGTGTTTTTTAACAACTGCATATTTAGAGGTCTATTACAATTCATGGCTCCACCGCTGGATGATGATGTGTTAAAAACATAGTAATTTAAAATCAAAGTCAAAGGTTCATGCATTCATAAGTTATCTAAAGTTATAGTCTAGAATTATATTCTACAAGAGTTACAAAACTCATGCATAAGGTTTTATATTTAATGAATAGCGTAGTAAGTGTTGGTATCAAGTATTTACACTTCTAATATAATCGCATACAAATATGATATTTGTAAGAGTTATAACCAAGCAACAACAAATAAACAAAACTTCAAGTTAATATAGTTGCTCAATATCTTATCTATTTTCCGTTGTGCCAACAAATTTGGTATCAAAGCCAAATATGGCTTCAACTTCTAAAACAAACCTTTCCGATGATTCTCAAAACCCTATTCCAATATTTGAAGGTGAAAATTATGATTTATGGAGTCTCCAGACGAAGACCTTATTCATCTCATAAGAGCATTGGGAACTTGTAGAATATGAATATAATGAACCAAAATCGCCGGAAGAAATTACAACATTTACTTCAGCACAAGAGCATAAGGATAACATAAAGAAAAATGCTAAAGCATTACGTTTTATCAAGAAAGGGTTAAGTAGACGCATATTACCCAAAATTTCAAATGCCACAAAAGAAAAAAAAGCATGGAAATTTCAAGAAAGCATTCCATGACTCATCAAAAATTATCTCCATAAGACTTTAATCTTTGTTGAGAGAATTTGATACCTTGTTGATGGAGGAAACTGAATCCATTCAAGTATTTTTCTCTAGAGCTTCTGGAATTACAGATCAAATTCAAGGTTATGGATATTGAAGAGAAGAAAATTGTTGAAAACTTTCAAGAAGCTTATCGTCCAAGTTTGAACATGTAGTTGCCGCAATTGATCAGGCAACAACAAATCTCTCTACACTGTCCATGTATGAGTTAATGGTTGTTTTTTTTTTTTGAAGCTCATGAACAAAGGATGATCAGATACGCTGAGAAGCCGATAGAGAAAGCATTTCAGTCAAATTGCACATCAAAGACTACTACAACAATGGTGAAGATGGAAACCGATTTCAAAACAAAAGTAATTTTCACTATAACAGAATGAAAAGTTTTAATCGTGGAGGAAAATAATACCATGGATGAGAAAGAGGTAATTTTCACAACAATTCAAGGTGTGACAATTCTGAACCTTATTGTAATGTTTATAAGAAATCTAGTCATGAAAGTGAAAATTGTAGATACAAGTGCACCATATGCAAGAAAATAAACCCCATGGAGAAAGATTGTTGGTCAATGCAAGATAATGAAGATAATTTCTCTAAAATGGATAATACTTCAGATAAAAGCTTATTTTTTTCATGTTATAACTCACACCAAGAAGTACCAGAAAATGAGAAACACCCGAGTCACCTGAAATATGGTAGCAACCATA
Source organism: Papaver armeniacum (assembly GCA_023531295.1). Taxonomy (NCBI): domain Eukaryota; kingdom Viridiplantae; phylum Streptophyta; class Magnoliopsida; order Ranunculales; family Papaveraceae; genus Papaver; species Papaver armeniacum. Next base: position 111,951 of record JAJJWW010002708.1, on the reverse strand, counting down.
TGACTGGAGAAAAAAGTTGATTTTCTTAGTTTAAATAAAAATATAAATTCTCATGTTAAACTAGGAGATGGATAACTGCATAGAGCACAAGGAAGAGAAATTATTTCTATTTCACAAATATGGGACAAAAATTAATTTATGATGCAAAGGTTGAGTGAAGTGTATGAAAGATGTAACTTTTGTATGGTTGAACCGGAAATTTCCAAGAAGCATCAAAAGAACTAGTTAGGATAAAAGCTATGGTAGAATAAGTTTATGTAATTGATGAGAAAGATACATGGGAGAAGGTAGCAAGTCCAAGTGACAAGGAAGTTATTAGTGTGGAATGGATTTATAAGGTGAAGTACAATGTGGATGGATCGGTTCAAAAGAACAAAGCAAGATTGATGGTAAAGGGATACTCACAACAACCCGACATCGACTACAATGAGATTTTTTCACCGGTTGCTCGTCTTGACACCATTAGAGCCGTGATTTCTATGACTTCCCAAAAAGGTTGGTTACTATATCAACTTAATGTGAAATCAGCATTTTTGAATGGAGAACTCCAAGAAAAGGTCTATATAGAACAACCAGAATGGTTTTGAGTTGAAGAAAGCATTATATGGCCTCAAGCAAGCACCAAGAACTTGGTATAGTGATATGTGAGCCTACAATATATATATGTGAAAATACAGGTATATGTATTTTTTTTCGTTGTTTTATATGTTGATAATTTAATTTTTACGGGTAATGATGTTCATATGATTGAACAATACAAGAGAGAAATGATGATGCAATATGAGATGAGTGACATGGGTTTGCTCAAGTACTTTCTTGGTATTGAAGTACATAAAAGTGAAGATGAAGTTTCATTTCTCAAAGCAAGTATGCCGAAAAGGTGTTGAAGAAATTTGGTATGCTTAGTTGTAATCCCACATCAACCCACTTTTAGTGAATGAGAAACTCAAGAAAGATGATGGAGGAAGAAAGGTTGGTGAGACTTACTATAGAGGTCTTATTGGAAACTCTTTGCACCTTGCACACACAAGACCGAACATTATGTTTGCTACAAGTACGCTTTCTAGGTTCATGAGTTCACCTAGTCATCTACATCTTGGCACGCAAAGAAGTTGTTAAGGTATATTCAAGGAACAATGAATTCTGGAATCATGTATTCTAGAAATTTGGATGTCAAATTAGTTGGCTATTGTGATAGAGGGGAGGTAGTATTGATGACATGAAGAGCACATCAGGATATGATTTCTCTCTTGGTTCAGGGATATTCTCATGGGCATCGAAGAAGCAACAAACAGTAGCTCTATCCATGCAGAAGCGGAGTACATTTCAGCATATAAATAGCTACGCCTCATGTTGTAATAAGAAGAAGAAGAAGAAGAAGAAGAAGAAGAAGAAGAAGAAGAAGAAGAAGAAGAAGAAGAAGAAGAAGAAGAAGAAGAAGAAGAAGAAGAAGAAGAAGAAGAAGAAAGAAGAAGAAGAAGAAGAAGAAGAAGAAGAAGAAGAAGAAGAAGAAGAAGAAAGAAGAAGAAGAAGAAGAAGAAGAAGAAGAAGAAGAAGAAGAAGAAGAAGAAGAAGAAGAAGAAGAAGAAGAAGAAGAAGAAGAAGAAGAAGAGAAGAAGAAGAAGAAGAAGAAGAAGAAGAAGAAGAAGAAGAAGAAGAAGAAGAAGAAGAAGAAGAATTGCGACAACAAATCAACAATTTGCTATGTCCAAAAATTCAGAGAGTTAATTTTAAGTTTTATTATGCATCAATTCGTAGATCAGTAGTAGTAGTAGATAGTGGCTTAAATCAAAATTATGATTTGATGATCTTGCTTTTTTTTATTTTAGATTCCGTCTTTTATATAATTAAGCAAAGTACTGAAATAATATAATATTTCACGGAGTTCAGCCCTCTGGATGAAATGATATCACAAGCTTAATTCTTCTTGTTCCAGAATTTCTGTGCAAGGCCATTAACCGATTAGATAGTTTATCCATCTTAATTGGACTTATTTTACTACTGAAGTGTAAGTTAAACCAGCAGCCATTGCTTTGAATTGAAAATCAATTTCAATTTGTATCTCGATTAAACAACTCACTTTGTGTTGCACTGGTGGTGCGGTACAATTTCATTTATAAAGCAACATAATACAACCAGAAATTGATCGACTTTGTGTTAACATTCCGGTGGTTTCAACAGAATCATCCTGCAGCAGATGCAGAATCCATTAATGGCACACTCATGGTGCACTTTATTCTTTTTCGTTGTTGCATAAGATAACTTGTTTTCTATGTGTATTGTCTTCAATCTCGTTTGTTTGCGCATGCACTACGCTTACCAAAGAGACCTGGCATTGCTGGTGGTGGCAAGGAATTGGAACAGAGATCTCCTGCCTCACTATTAGTTTCCTTACTTCATGCAAAAAGAACGCAAGGTGCCAATTGAGTATTTGGCAATTTCTCATTATAAAATGCATGCATGCATCCTCAGATATGTCCCAGACTAATAAAGCAAGACAAAGTTTTCGGTTTTTTGAAAGGGGAATTTCACTTGATCTTTTGGTTTTCGATCTCCATGCTTAATTGGTTGATTATCTACTTCATTTTGAGTTTGTCAGATTTAAAATATGTAATTTTATTGATGAAACGGTATTCACAGTGTAAGAACATATGGACAGAATATGTACACAAATATGAGTACTATAGTAGTACTATGAGACTATCTAGAGACCAGTTGATGTGAAACCGGCAGCCATGCCACTGTTTGTTCTTCGAATACGATCTTTCCTTTCACTTGAAAGCAGTTTGGAAAATCTTATGAGTGCTTCTCGATTGGTTTTCTTGGTGGAGGAGATTTTCTTGATCATTATGCACCACGGGTTCGAGATGACCAGTTTCTACACTCACTTGTGTAACCGGCTTCTTTAACAGTTCTTGGCCAACTCTGACAAGAGACTCAAGATTTTCTTTTGTAGCTACATCCATTGAAGATAATGTACCACTTTCGCTATTAGTGAAGTTATGCTGCATTCTGAGGAACTCGATTTTATTAGAACCAAGCCAAAGTTGAGACAAAGCTAGGATAGACGCATTGTCGTAATACGATATGTCAGACTCGGCTGGTGAGAACAAATCACTTAATCCATTTGTGTAGCGCAACCAGTCCACAACTCCCCATTTGGCTGCAATGTCGGCTGTTATTTCTTGTTTTTCTGCCTCTGCTCGTGTTGACGATCCTGTCCCTAATGATAATATCAGAACTTTCCCATTCCCTTGGTTGAAAAAGGTTGGATTTCCCTTGCATACACCGGGGATAAGTCCATATGGAATTGTTAGCTGCATACATAAAGAGATTTGTTTGATCAAAATTTCAATTACTAGGAGTAATCTATATAGTTTGGAGCGGAATCAATCAATTAATGTAATATAAAACAATCTCATACCGGACAATTAGCAGCAACCCCGCCATCAATGAGATTATATTCTCGTACTTCTTCACTTTCACCAATTTTGGACTTCACTTGGAAACGGTGAGGAGGGAGATAAGTTGGCGCCGCAGAGGTACCAATGCAAACATCTGAGAGTAGTGGATTTTCTAGTAAAGTGGTTTTAGCTTTCTGAGTGGTGAAGATACAAGTGTGTCTTTGCTTTACATCGTACGCAGGGATAGCGACCGAAGTTAACGTTTGATGCAATCTAGTTTGTCCAAGTAACTCCCTCAAAAGTCCATGAAAGTATTCACCATCATACTTCGGTCCACCAACCATGTCATGGATCCATTTTTTAGCATTATCTAGAATCCCACTGCGTATGCCAACAATCAAATTAAGAACATAGTACAATCGATAAAATGCGTAATCAAACAATCCAAAAGATTGAAAAGTACGTATATACCGATTCGTTTGTGGGAAGATTTTTGAGCTATGATCTAGATAGAATTGAGGTATTTCCTTTGCTGCAAAAAGAGGCCGGTTTTGTTCATTTGGTGCAGTTAACATTGCTGTTACTAGTCCCCCGGTACTTGTCCCACTGATGATATCGAAATAGTCGCAAAGTCTAGCTTCAGGACCATCCATTTTCTACATAGTTGCACAAACAATTTCAAGATTAGCTACAAATGATAAGAATGAAGTGAAGTATACAAATAGAGATAGAAAATATGCATTACTACTCAAAGAATTCTCTTCTTATTACCTGTAATTCAGCTTCGAGGAATTCTAGAATAGTACTTGAATGACTCCTCTAACACCTCCACCATCAATACAAAGAATTGTGATTAGTTTCGAAGGTGGTAATCGATCACTATAACTAGCAGAACCCTCCACTTTATCCATGAATATGTATGTTGATTAAAAAGAGATGAAATCAAACAATGTAGAAAACTAGCTTTGAGTGAACTTGTGAGAGCAAGAAGAGTAGTAGTTGTAGTGTGGTTGATGAATGAAGTATGGATCGGTTTATATAGGCTCAAGAAAATGTGTAGATGGATAAGTTCATTGATGAACTGGATAATGACATACACTTACAAGTAACATCCCAACTATATTTCTTAACTCATGCCTTATTTATGAATCAGTTCTAGATAAGCAATACCATATTAAGCATATAGTTAGCTAAACTTAATTAATTAAATAAAATTTACAATTAGCAACTCTATTATATAGGAGCTTCAATGAATCTTCCCCTCTTACAGGGAACATGATCACTTGAGTTGTTTTGGATGATCTGATCTTATCCATGCACCACGTACGCTTTCCTTCTTCGATCTCAATTCAATTCATTCTAAAGGGTTATTAAGAACATGGATGATTTTGAATAATGACAACCACTTACAAGTTCAAAATGCTATAAACTGACCAGACAAGTAAACTTAAGTTCATGCCTTTTTCAAGATCAGTTGTTGAATTGGCAATTGTTTTCTTGACTTGTGTTCTAGACCTCTATTAAGCAATACCATATTGAGCATTACACTCTTTCCGGGAACATGCATTGATCACTCGAGTCTTTAACTTTATTTTGGATGATCTGATCCTATCCTAACTGCCTACTACGCCTTCAATTCCTCTTTTCTATCTATGGAAAATGGAAAATGTGTGTTTATAGGTTTTCTTGATTTGCTTTGTCGGTCTTTTATTCTAAGGTTACGAACATGGCATAAGCAACACGGTTAGCTGCCTAGGCCAATCTAAATGCTTTCACACTATAGGGTTACAGTTACATCATTCCAGTGGAGCCATACTTTTATTTTTGCTAGTAGAAGAAATCGGATTTTATTTTATTTTTTGACAACCATGCAAAGAAATCTGGCATTGCATTGCTGATGGAGGCAAGGGAACGGATTTGGCACGCTGCAATATTAGTGTTTGTAGCTCATGCAAAGAGAATGCTTGGTGCCAATTGAGCATTAAATCTTCAATGCCATATATTGCCCTTGTCTATGATCAATTTTGGATAACCAATACCATATTAAGCACATAGTTAGCTAAACGTAATTAAATAAGCAGCTCCATTATATAGGAGCTTCAATGTATATACCCTTCTTAATTACGGGGAACATGTTCACTTAAGTTGTTTTGGATGATCTGATCCTATCCACCACGTACGCTTTCCTTCTGCTATTTACGTAAAAGTTTTATCTAGAGTTTTTCTTGGTTTCTTTTTTCAGTTCTTTCTCAATTCAATTGTTTCCCAACTTCATTGTACAGGTTAGAAGGAACATTGATGGTTTTGGATAATGACAAGTTACAATTGCTATAAAATGAGCAGACACTTAAGTCATGCTTTTTTCAGTCAGTTCTTGGTTTGGCAATTGGTTTCTTGACTTCTGTTCTACACATCTAGATAAACCAATACCGGGAACATGCATTGATCACTTGAGTCTTAAATTGTTTTGGATGATCTGATCCTATCCACCTATGGAAGATGTGTGTTTATGGTTTTTCTTGATTTGCTTTGTCGGTCCTTTATTCCAAGGTTACAAATATGGCAATTGGCAAGTGAGGTTAAGCTTGGGACATAAGCGGGGGGGTTAAACCAGGAGGCAACACGGTCATCCGCCTAGGCCAATCTAAATGCTTTTACATTAGCCTTACATTATCCCAGCTGAGCCATACTTTTATTTTTGGTGAGCCATGCAAAGAAATCCGGCATTGCATTGCTGGTAAAGGCGAGGGAACGGATTTGGCACGCCGCACTATTAGTGTTGGTAGTTCATGCAAAGAGAATGCTTGGTGCAAACTGAGCATCTGGTCTTTGAATTTGGCAATTTCTCAATTCTCATTTTAAGATGGGGCTGCCTTGAGACTTCTTAAAGTGGAATTAGACAATCCATTCTTCATGATTTTTCCATGTATTATACATAGTTAAATTACAAAAATACAATGTATTATGAGTTATAAGATTATCCTACACTGTTTGAAATGACTCATGAATATGCCTCAATATCTCCTTATCTCTGTTCCACTCCGGTGTCGGAGCATTAACAAAATGAGCGTACAGCTTGTTCCTGGCGCAGGTTACCGAAATCAAGCTATGTGCAGCAACCCCGTCGATTTCGTACACATAATAAACCTGCCCATTCTCTTTCTTTGTCTCTTTGGATGTTACATTATCTGCACTAGAGATTAAATCCTGCAAATTCACATCTGATAAGGCTAAGTTGTTTAAGATAACCTCCAATGGTGCTAGTTGTCTGATCCCTGCAAGATATGTCAAGTACTCTTTCTCGGTTTTCTTCTTCGGATTAAAGAATTCGCTATCAGTACCATTTGTTCCCTTCTCGACTTTTGATACTGCCCGTTCTTTCCAGCCATCAGGCACATCGTAAATGTATTCAGCAGAATCTTTCTTGTTCGAGTTGCCACCGTAACCACCGTAATTAGCCGCACTGGCAGCTGTACCGTAGTAAATTTGGTATGGATCTGCAGCAAAAGCAAATGGAGCAGTAGTAGAGAGAATTACAGCCGCCGCTGCAAAAGTTGCCGCTAGTTTGGAAGCTGAAGAGCATTTCACCGAGACAGAAGCTTCAGTGATGGCGCCGCTACTGCTGCAGCCGATGGCGGGGAAGATGGTAGGTTTACATGACGATTTAACAGGATATCGACATGATGAAAATGATAAGTTTATAGCTGCTGAAGGGGCAAACATAGTGTTATTCATGGGAAGAAGAAGGATCGAACAATGAAAGGGTTTGTGGCTTTCTGCCTATATCATCTCATTTTAGATTTTCCTTATCCATTCAAATGGATAACATGAAACTGGGAATATGAGACCCGTCGGGCCTGGCCTGGATTAGAAACGTGCCATAAAGCCCGGCCTTGTAGATTTACACTTATAACCTCAGTGAACAATCTCTGTAAATAACCTCAGTGAACAATCTCTGTAAACTACAGTAATAATAATGCCGAAATACAAATGGTTCAGATGAACATTCTCAAGTAATTCAACATGGTTAATAATTATAAAAACGAGCTTTTGTCAACGGCAGCATATAAACCATCATGAGTGGCGATTGTCAGTTAAAAAATCCCAATGCACCGACGGTCACATTACTAAGATTTACAGCTTCAAAGCAGCTCTTGCCATGGCTAAAGCTCCCTCGTAAGTTTTGTTACCACCAATAAACCCGCTCATATGGACGAACACACAATCTGGAATTCCAGCCTCCTTGGACAGCTCTTCATCTCTCAAACCCCTCCACTGAGCTGGGAGTGCCTTTCGGCTTTCAAATTTATCAGGAGATACTCCCACAGCTTGAATTCTCCAGCTTTGACTTCTTTCATCCTGTATTTAGCAGTCAGTAAATTTAGGTGCCTTGAATACGTGCATAAGATATTGCAATTACATATAGAGATTTGAAATGGAAGGCTTCTATTACTCCCTTAAAGATGGCAATCATCCAAAACAACCAACGAAGTTCTTCTCAAGTTTTTCCTTGCCATGTTTTATACTTATATAAAGTTTTAAAGATAGAATCTAGGTATAAATGTTTTTTTACATCTATCGGAAAAATGCTGTTCTTAAAGTGCCATATAATGGGTGTTCCACGCTCGTAATCTTTCTAAGTTTTAATAAAAGCCACATGCTCAAGTTCAAGCTACTCAAAAATGATCTATTTGTTGCAAATGAACATCGAAATCAGAGGCATCATGAGATGAACTCCATACCTGGTAAAGAACATATTTGACTAGAGGATCATTCTTCATCTCCTCCTCGAGTTCATGTAGATGAAGCTTCCACTGTTAAACAAAAGAAGGAAATAATTAATAACGTTACAAGCCTTCAGTTTAGGTGGTTCAACAACTATGATATTATATTACTACCTATCAAAATAAAAAGACATTGAAAGTTCTCAGACATGGTATAGTATTTACACAGTGACTCAACTCTGCAATAAGACCTACTGTAAGAATCATGACATATCCTACACTAATAGTAGGGACAAGAAAGCAAGGATTTTGACTTTACAGGGCAAATCCTTGTATAGAAGCTCACTGCCAGCTCAGCCAACTAACAAAGTTGTAGACTCCTTAAAAAAAACAGGATAAGAAACCTTAAACGGATTGTGTTTTAATTCTATTACACCCAATCATGTTAAGTATTAAACAACTTCACATCTTGCTTATAGAGTAAATCTGTAGAGCCTTTAGTTCAGAACAACTAATGAAGGTTACAGTATTGCACCAAAAGAAAGATGGGACTAACTGTAAATATTTCAATAAAGCATAAAAGACTATGCAATTGAGCTCCAGACGGACCAACTTAAAACACAGATTAATGCCAGCATTAGGTGTTTGCAGAGAATTTGAGATGGAGGAAGGGGAAGAAAACCTACCGGGCAGAAATTTTTCAGCGTCATGATTTCTCCACTGGGATCAACTTCGTGTCTTGCAGCAAGGCACTCCAAAACAATAGATCGTGCAGGTAACCATGATTTTGCGTGAAACCGAACATTCTGAAAATTTAAAAATCTTGTGTTAGTTTGTTCTCTGCCTTCCAACCCTCTGTTGACAGCATAAATCATCAAAGCAGGAAATTAAAGTCACAACATATACATATACAGAGCTAACACAGAAAATCTAACCTCTAGGAATTCACTACCAGCAAGAGCCATTGCACGATGAAAGGCCTCATTCTCTCTCTCAGCTGACTGATCAGGATCGACCCAGTCTAGATTAAGCCTTCCAACTCTTGAAGAAAGACCTGTGTTATTCACATATCTTGGAGGAAGATCCGTATCATACCTATTAATCCCATTGTCAATAGCATCAATTGCCTGTCACAAGTAGAACAGAACAACAAAACTTCAATAACTAGTCTTATCTAAAACACCAACAAACGAATCTATATTGTTCAAAATATTTCACAATTAACAAAAATTTAAACACTCATCTATTTACCTCCATAAAACTTTTATAAATAGCCAAAAATAATCGATGCACATCTGGGTGTCCTTGATCAACCTGTAGCTCCTTTGCAATTATCTCCATACCAAAATGCTACTCACAAAAAACAAGACATGCCATATAGTTAACCGACCGTACAAATACACAAGACAACAGAACAATTGAAACTGAACCAAATATAAACAATAATACATTCACACAGTAACAGTAGTCACATAGGTTTTCATTTTTTTAATTGTAACTGGATGGTGGTGGAGTTGGTGGAGGTGCAGGTGGCATCCACCAATTACACCACCTCCACAGACTCCACCTTTTCCATCATCTGCAACTCCGCCAATTACACCACCATCACAGACTTCAACTCCGCCATCTGGGTATAGCATTCACTGCCTAAAGTGTTAAAAGTTAGCACCACTACAACCCTATGTAGTCCAACATGCCACCACACCACCACCCACCACTAGTGCTAACCATCACCACCACAAACGCACCAATCCAAATTGAGCGTTTAGAGGGGGTTTAAGAATGTACCTTGTATACAAGTCCAGCACTACTGAGTTTAGTAGTAAACCCATGACCAAAAACCTCTTGAAACCCTTTCTGGTGATGATCATAACGATCTGTACTTGGATCATACACACCACCAACATCAAGAACTGCATCAAGTGTATCCAAAACCTAACACCAAAACAAACAAATACATAATTTTATTTCATTAACGCATTTTATCAAACACTTGATGCACATAAGATGATTTACAACAGAAACTCATAAACATGGGTTTGTTTCAAAACCTGTGGATCTCTTGAACGAACGACTTCAGCATCAAAGAATTTATCAGTAAGACGAATCATGAAACAACCAAGTGCTTCATCACAGTGAAAGCTGCCATTGTGAGTACCAACACGCTTTCGAGTGAAACTAACAGGAGGGGAATCATAAGCTCTTCTTTTACTGGAAGGACTGGAGGGACTGAATGAAGCAGTAGCCATGAGTAGTGTAGGTTGAAGAATGGTGTTTCTCTGGTATATGAAAAGCTTTTGACTGAAACTTCTTAAACCAAACATATCTTTCTTTAGCTGAAGAAATAAGTATAATAAGAAGAAGAAATAGAAGACTTTTATCTTGACTTTGTTGACTGTAAAACCCTAAAAACTAGCGTAAATCACTAAGGGCAGCCCTCTAATTGCCCAGGGGCATGATTTTCATATACTTGATGTCACAAGTTCGAATCCAACAGTTTTTGCTAGCTCAACTGACTTGTTTGAATCGACTCCTTACATCCGAATGTGATTTATTACATCGAATTTGTTAGATAGTCCTGGATTGATATATGTTCAACGAGTCATGTATAAAATAAGTCGGACTCAAATTCTTGAGGGTTGAATATGAAATTATGTCGGACTCAAATACTTGAAAGTCAAATGCATGAGTGGAGCTAGATATTGAGTCAGACATACGGAATTATGAAAGAAAAAAAAAACATCTGAACTCTGATCAAAGATGAATCAGATCTAAACAAACAAGGTATCTCTAATATACATTATGTTAATTTAAATACCTCACTAACTTTTAAAAATAACAAAAGGAGATTTTACTCTTCTATAAGAAAATTATACTCTTTATTTCCAAAGGTGCTAACAAAACTAGTAAAATATTTCATATATACTTGTAGTACCCAATAAAAGAAGATATACAATTCTATTGTATGTCATCGCAAAAAATAAACACAAAATTGGTTAAAAAGACCAAAATCAACAAATCCTGGGTGAAAAAGACATCTAGATTTTGATACTGTTTAAATGGACAAAAATACAAAAATAGCCAGGATGTAAACTATTTCATCCTACCCATTTTCAAATACTTTTTCTTTTTTTTAATTTACATCAGGATGCATCCAGTTTCTTCCTTACTATTTTTTTAAGTTTAAGTCAGGATGAATCCAGTTTCATCCTTGCTATTTTTTTTGTCCATTTTACCCATACTAATTTTTACTCGTCCATTTGAACCAGGTTTTAAAAATATTTGGACAAATGACCCATTTTCTGAAAAATAAAATAAAATAAAAAGATAAAATGTGGTACACTACAACAACCATATTGAAAGACAATATTTCTCCAGCAAACTAACGTCACAAAAATAAATTGAACACACAATGTCACGCTTTCTTTTCCTCTTTCTCTTATAAGGCTCAGGGAATGTCTCTTAGTTTAGTAAGTATTCCCCGCCTATCTTGTTAAATCCCCGACCCAAGAGCAAAATTAAACCCAACCACCAACCATGCCCTTTGATTTTAAAACAATTTCAAAGCAATTATTAGATTTCTATTTTGTTGTTGTTGTGATTTGAACGAATACCGATCCTTGTTCAAAGAAGGAATATTAATGTTTCCAAGTAGTATTTCACGCTGAGCTTTTTTTTCTTATATATAAAGACAAATTCATAAAACAAACTATCTAGTGGGAGAGATCTTCCGCATAGCTTTAAGGTTTACAAATAAAGCTTTTTGCGGCAAAAATGGTTCCCATCCCACTTCCATATCTGGAGAGTTCAGGCTTTTTCTTGCCAATGTTAGTAATTCTAGTAATGTATGTTTCCATAGGATATTACAAACTAAATAGTTAAAGTAGTTTAATAAGTCTAATATTGAATGCTGGTGCGTAAGGAAACACCATACATTATTTCCTTTCTAGCTCTCAATCTTTTGTTAGATATGCTGGTTGGATTTTTCTTATGTTTGATTAACGGTCTTGTGTTGAATATGAAGTTTCGGAAGAGAGGAAGTATAGACAATAAACCTATGACTGTGAAAAAGATTGCAGAGTTCATTTTTGATAAAATGAAGAGGATTGATGGTTTTTCTCCACTCGAAAATACAATCAACATCTTGGTCGCTGGATTTGATAATAATGAAAAGGTTAGATTTTTAATTTTTTTTTTTGCTTCAATTGTTTGTATCTCATGGTATTTTTTTGTTGTATGTGTTAATTATTGTTATTTTTTTGCTCTGTGTATTAGGTTGGTCGTTTATATGAGGTAAACATGAAATCTTGTCAACCTCGTGATTATGCAGGCATTGGTTCTGGATCAGCTTTCGTGCATGATAATATGAGTAAAATGTAAGATTTCGTACTCCTCTATATTATTTGATTAATTATTTCTACGAGTCCACAGAGTGATTTGTTGTTTATATATTTTAAATTTTTTTTGTTGCGCAGAAAATATAATAGTGCATTGGAAAAAGGACAAGTCGGTGAACTTGTTCGTCGATCTTTGTGTACAGCTGGACTCAAAGATAGAGCCACTGGAGGTGATAAAATTAAAGGTATCTTTTTTTTAAAATAAATTTATTAACAAGGAAAGCCACTGGACTCAACATCTTGGCTGGCTGTCTTCTTACTTTTTTTTTTTTGTACAGTTTATTTTATCAGATGGAATGGAGTAGAAGAGCTGTCGAAGGATAAATTTGAAACTCTTCGTGATTTATATTGTCCTGGTAAAAAGTCAGCCGAAGAACTGGCGAACCAAGGGGACACAGACGTAGAAATGGTTGATGTTGTTTACGAATAAGTGTTTGGTAGGCTGACACTTGGAAAACTCACCCTTGGTAGGCTGACACTTGGAAAACTCACCCTCTCGGTTGCATACCACCTTAAGATGTCGAGCCTTTCTAATGAGGTTGAGTGCCTTAAAAGGATATGTATTAGGTACTTTTTTTTAATGTAATTTGCTTTCTCATACAGCTAGAAGTTGGAAAAATTCGGCCATGCCTTGAGTATAAATGGTCAGTAGGAGTATATGATGTTTGTTTCTGCGCCTCTTTAATACCAGGCTTTGACGATTTTTTTTTCACAAATACAACTTTTCCATTTTACTTGTGGATTCCAATTTAACATCGTCCAAAATCATTTTGCTGTCATAAGCACGAGGTATCAAAAATAGCATGTCGTCCGTTGGTTAGACCAACAAGTATGTTCATAGCATGAGACAGTAAAATAGTCGCCCTGTATTTATAGAAATCAAGTATGTTCATTATCATGTATAAAGATAAAGATAGTCGCCCTGTATTTATAGAAATCAAGTAGACCAACAAGTATGTTCATTATCATGTATAAAGATAAAGAAAGTTGTTCTTGGTGATTCTATTTCTCTCCCTTACTTTCCCTTTTCTCTAAAGAAGCTATGAAGGATTCTATTTCTCTCCCTTACTTTCCTTTTTCTCTAAAGAAGATATGAAGGATTCTATTTTTCTCCCTTACTTTCCCCTTTTTCTAAAGAAGATGAAGAAGAGGAGAAACTTTTTAATGAAATGGTATATTTGATTATTGTCTACTTTGGTTAGTTTTCATCTATTATTTCTCCGTTTATTTAGTATTACAAACGAAGGATAAGGAAGATATCAATTAGAAAAGAAAGAATCTTATGGAAAAAAATGGAACAAGAACCAAAGGGAGGAAAGAAAAGATTATAAAAATTGCAGATTGTTAAGTTTGAAAAAAACCATTAAGATCACCGGGTATATCCCTAATTTTCAATTGAAGTCGATCAGTGGGTATTTAAAAAGATATTTATATATCCAAAAATGAAAGTTCATATTATAGCGTTATATTTTTAACATATATATAAGACGCGTATTAACAATTAAATTAATAATAATTCACATAGTAAAAACATTAATTAAGATAATATAAATGCATTATCGAGTTTTATCTTTTTTATTTTTATAGTACTCATATAGTAAACAAAAACTACCAATACATTCATATCCAAAAAAAGATTATAAGCGACAAAACTAGTCATATGAAAATATTGAAATGCTAGAAAAAGAAAATTACGTCATAAATGTTTCATGTGGAAACTAAGTTTTTTAAAATATATCTTCAATTATTCTTTTTTTTTTTTGACAATTTTAAGGTAGTAAAATATGTAAATATTTATTATGTATGTAGTGGTAGGGTTTTTCCTTCTTCGATAAAAGATCATCAAGAGATGATTAATAGTTTTGTGGCTAATCATAAAAATCTTACCATAGTGGAAGTCAAATGTGTTAATTTTCGTTACTTTGGTAGCTTGTTCTTAATTTGGGGTGGATTGTTATTTGAGTTTCGCTAGTGGTCTCTCAAGTTGTATGATTGTATCTTTAATTGTTTGATGCTTTTTGTGCAACCTTGAGCTTTCTACTTAATTTTGTTTTAGCTTTCAATTTGTTTTATGGTATTTTTAGCTCTCCTTATAGATGTACTCACACTCTCCTTAATATGTACTTGCGACTTGTGTGTTCTTCAAGAACGACAATCTAAAATACCGCGTCTCTTTTTAAATTTTAAAAGGTTAAAGTGATGCCTAATCGATTCGACTCTCACAAAAAAAAAATCTAAAAAAATCAAAGAAGAGTTTGGATATCTAATTTTGTGGAATCACAAAATATTAGACGAAGAAAACTTTGTGATTTCTATCTTTCTTATTCTTAATTTATAGCTCGTGAACTACAATAATCAATAAGAACAAGATCCGGATATCAAGAACTATCAGGTAAATTATAGTTTGATCGGTCTTCATGAATCCCTTATTGGAAACTTTTTAAGTCGTAACTTAATACAGTTTCATGAAGGAACCTAGGTCTTCATCAGGACGAATATAACCTCAACTAGGACACATAAGTGCCAGGATTGAGATTCTAGTTTGTTGTGCGTACTCCATTTATAATGATGAACGAGGCTAGGTAGCTCAAAATCAAAGCTAATTTTGAGAATCAATTTTCATGTTTACGATTTACTTTGATACCAAGAAAGTTTAACTTCTTCATATAGATTGATCATGCAAGCATGTGAGAATTTTACTTCAATTGCAAGGAATAATGTACAATTTGGGTTGGGTCTGGCAGTGGGGCTAGTCCAACTGAATGGATTTGGGTAGGGGACTGAATCCGGCTTTAGCCTAGCAAAAAAAAAATATGCAACAACATATTTTTCGAGATAAGCTATGCGCACCAAGTGGTTATCCCAAGACAAGAAAAATGTTAAGACGTTCGTGAACTTTCAAGCGTTAGTGGATCCTAATAACTCTAAAAACTAAAAAAGTTGGTGAAAAATCTACCGCCTCGGAGTTTCAGGATTCTTTTGTATTCATAATTTTGTAAACTTTCCGAATCATTTTGTGTACTCAAGTTACAAAAAGTTTCCAGGAACTTCAAAATCAACTATTTCGCGAACATCGCCAAATCAACCAGTTAGCCAAATGACAAAATCAGTTTGTGTATGTGAGTTAATTAGAGAAGAATTCATCAAGTCTTATTATTTAAAATTTCCAAGTTTGTGTACTGAGCAAATCAGTTCGTGAACATGAAAACTAACTTGGCGAACCTTTATGAAATTAATACGCAATTACGATATGTATCGAATAATACATTGTTTTCAACTTATTATGCGATAAATTCTTCATTGCTTGAATTTATGATTCAAGTTTTATCAAGTACTATCTCAAATTCGAGATTTTATATTTGCAATATCCATCATAGTAAGAATGTACATCGCTTTAGTAGATAGAATGATCAGTCTTCACATATATTTTTTGATGAAGTTTTCGTAACTATCTTCGTTGTTCTTCACTCTTCAATCTTCAAGGTCGATCAGTAAATTCTAGAACTTAACTAGCATGCTTTATTTCTAGTCTGAGACTGACCTTAGTATACTATAAATCAAGATCTAGTTTTGATCAACTAAATTTGACAACAAGCTTGATATACCAAACTTGTGAATTTGACCGCCGAGCAATGCTCTAACACCTTGTCCTTGTTGGTTTTTGCTTCATCTTCTTTAGCTTCATCTTTAGGTTTTGTCGCATATGGAGGATTGGAAGAGGAAGAAGAGGAAATCCTATGGTTCATTATCTTATTATGTACGCTCACAAAAAAAGAAAACGATACCTCATTCAGTCATTCTCCACGATAAGGATCATAAGCCAAGGTTTTATGGTTGGGGGAAGGTTTTGATGGAGGAGTGGGGCATTCGGTGGTTTCTATTTTTGATCTCTTTAAGCCTATATATTAGAACATACACAAAAATAACATTCATGATCACAATATAGGAGTCGTCATGATTGACAATTTACATCATATCGATTTTCAGTTAGACCATTACGACCTTGTAATTATACCATGACAACTCTTGGCAAATTTGAGACAGAATGGTTGGGATTTTATTTTCTTTATAGAGTCTTCATGGTACTATTCTACGTCGTCATGGTTTTTTATTTTAACATGACGAATCAAGATAATTGCATATTTACACTAATTGAGTCGTCATGGTCATGAATAATCGACCATAACGACCCAAAATCTGGTCATCGTCTATCCTAATTAAAGCAAAGAAAAGTGTCGTCATAGTCTCAAATGATAGACCATGACGACTTTTCGTACTATATACATGCATATGAGAAGTCGTCATGGTCTATGACTTGGACCATGACGACTCTTTTCCTGTAGCTATATATTTGTGCGGGTTTTAATAGTCAAAATACTAAAAGCAAGTAAAGGAATGGGTTTTTAGCTTAATTACTTTCTAAATGGGGTCTTTTATACTCCTCGTTCAACTGATTCCTTACCAACTGATTTTTTCTTCTTTCTCAAATAAGATTTTCCTTTGAGTTGAACTACGATATCCCGGTTATCTACCTTCTTATGAGTTTGTTTTTGACGACCCATATTTATATAATAAATCAATCGATGATAAAACTTTTCGAATTACGATGACGAATTAAGTTTGAAAAAAAATGAAAGAGGAGAAAGAAGCGTCGTTAACTATGTCAGAGAAGAAATAGGTTTTGAATGAAAAGGGATCTATAATTTAAGTTTCTTTTTTTCCGGAAACAGGAAAAAAAAATTGTATGAAGAAGGATTATGAGTTTACATAAGATGCTTCTTCCAACAATTAATCATTTATATTGATGGGAGGGGAACTAAACTCCACTCATCCTTTCACCTCTAGCAAATTTAGATAAAACGTCAACGACCTTATTTCTCTCCTTTGGCACATAACAACACTTCCAAGACATAAAACTCTAAAAAAAGAAAATTTTATTTCAAGAATTAAATTATGAATTCTCCATTTTATGTTGAAGCTTTCACAGTTTACTGCATCAGCTACCAGCTTGGAGTCCAACTTGAACTGTACATTCTCCATCTCAGGTTCTTTAGCCCATTGCATCGCCTCCCATAAAGCTTTACACTCAGCCGACTTCGCACTCCATGCCCCATCTAGGTAGAAAAATTTGAATCCCTTATGTGATCTTCACGAACGATTAATTTTATACCACCAGTTTTAGAGCTATCATGATACCATCTGAATTTATAGTGTAATAACCAAACGGAGGAGGAATTTAGTGATTTTTTTTTTTTATTAAAGCATGTAATCTAGTGAATGCAGGCCTGTCACGGATTTGTGGGTTTAAGTTTATTATGATTTTAGGTTTAGTTATTAAGGAAGGGCAGTATAGTATTCTCAGTATCAGTTTGCACCCCTATAATTATTTGTGTGAGGGTGAGTAAAATTTTCATAGCCCCCTTTTAATCTTTGTAGTCCCCAGTTAAATCAGGTTGTCAAATGGGAAAAAAGTTAGAAATAAAACAAACTCAAGCAAATTTACGATTTATCACCGTCACAATCGATCATTTTAAGCAAATGTTAGTTGAATAATATTATCTGAATTTTAAATAAGTAATTATATTATAAAATATTATTTTATGTTAAAATAAAAAATTAAACTCAATCTAGTTAACCTAGATAAAATTTTCATTTCGTTTTTCTTTTAATATCACAACCAATGCATTTATAAAATGTTTGGTTGTGATGCAATCAGATCAAATGCCCAAACGACACCTGAGAAAAATCCTAGATTTGTTTTCAATATTTTCCCTTGTATTAAGGCGAAGTCTTATGAGCTAGATTTGGCTGCTAGATTAGATAAAAAGCGTTGCAGATTAAAGAAAAACCGTTGTCTATTTTTTAACACTACTTCCGTCATTAGAGATATCTCGCATGTAAACTAGTAGCGACATAGTTGCGCTATTCCCTCACTACTTTGAGCGGAATGGTTCAAGAAAATTCTATTTTTAGCTAATGGTTAAGGTTGATTTATTTTTTGATCTAATGGCTGAGATGGTTGCGCTATTGCATTCAGGGTAGCCACGGGGAATGGTGCAGCGCATCTAGATGCTAGATTAGCACTACCATAAGATTTAGGGGGTTATTCTTGCTGATGTGGACTTCCAATCTAGATGCTAGATTAGAAGACCATAGGACTTGGCCTAACAAACTAGCCAGATGATATATATTTGTTATTCCAAACAAAACAAGATATAAAAGATTGTATTGTATTTACTCGCAAAAGGGGAAAAGATAAAATGTGATACAGTGCAACCACATCAGAAGACAAGATTTCCCCAGCAAACGTCACATAAACAAACTTAACACATAAGGCCACACACCTTCTTTCCTTCTTTCTCCCATAAGTCTGAGCATCTCCGAGTTTGGTATTCACTGCCTATCGTGTCAAAAGTGATCCCCAACCAACCATGCCATTTGATTAAATATACAGTAATTAACATTTGCTTTAGAAAAATTACACCATTCTTACTACTGTAGAAGCAATTATTGGGTTTCTCTCCTCGTGTTGTTCTTGTAATCTGAATTGAATACCGATCACTGTTCAAAGCTGGAATAATTAAGATATTTCCAAGAGGCGAAATACATTGATTTCTTGCTGCTTGAAGTACCGTCTGTCCTCTTCGTCTACAAGAACGAGGTTCAAGTAGTATTTCACACTGAACTTGTTGTTAATATTACGGTATGTAGGTGTCAGCTCATATGGGCTCAAAAACAATCTGACTGGAATAGACTCCCCTGTGAGAGAAAACAAGATTGTTGCATACAAGTGTTACATGCTTTGTTGGATATTACGAGAAAATGCAGAAAACAGTTACAATTCTAAAAGCCAAAAACCATAACTAGAGTGGCAGGACCAAAAGCAATAGCAAACACAAATGACAGTAACCCATCATTCAAGCAGGCAGGTTCCGTAAGGTCCAGCAAGACCACCCATGACAAAGCAGGAACAATAAAATGAAATGTAGACAATAAAATGATTTACCTCTGACTGGAGCACCGTCCATCAACTCGTACTTCGCAAGGGTCTCTGTCTCAACATACGTATTTTGTCCTGATCCTGTTGATTCTCGCCGTCGTATTTCAAGCTCCATATTCTTAATCTTGATTCTCACTAGAAGAAAATATATTTTGCCTATAATCACATCCTTCAAATGATACCTGGGCATATTAATATTCTATTAGCAAGCACACCACTTTTTCTTTTCCATCTTTGCATCCACAAGAGCACGTAATAAAAATTGAGTATGCTATTAGCCACTCAGCATGGAGCACATTCACACTTACTTGCTTTTGCTGTACTCGAACTCAATGTGCAGGCAGTCTTCAATTCCAACTTCCATCTGTCCAAGGCATGGTTTCGTAATAGCCAGTGAGCAATCTTAAGCAATAAAGGTTAATCATTGAACTGTTGCACTATGACAAGGTGGTTAAATTAGTTTGATACCCTATGTTATACTACTACAAAAACGATAAATTGGAAAATTAATTCAATGAATCCGCAATCCATACAGATAAGAAAGGATCCCTCCACAGAAGGATTGAAAATTAATACTGGTCATAAATAGAGAATAAGAAACTTTATATAGCACTACATGTAGCAAAAGCAACTAACAACAACAAATGAATCACTGACCTTGATACTGTTGTTGATTGGTGGAAGCGGTGTATAGTTACGAACCTGCAGTGTAGAAGTAGCATCAATTAAAGAAAAAGTAAACACTGCTGGAGTGGCACTATAGGAAGTAGATGAACTGTAAGTTCCGGAATAAAGAACTAGACTTGGGCCCTGAAGCGCGTACTGCTAAATTTCTATTCTAATTAGTTTCAGAGTAAAGCATTTAGATTAAGGCCCTGAGGGCACCTAATGAAACTAGTGTTGCTAAATTGAGTAAGTTCACAGTAGAGATAAGATGGAGATGGTAAAATTCAAGAATTCCAAGTAGAGCTAGCTAAGTAGAACCATGAGAATACAGTAAAGCCTTGAGAACAAGATGTTTTTGAGGAGAAGGAAGATAAGTTTACCACTAAATCTTGATATTCAACAATGTTGTTGACGTAGTTACGACTGATAGTCACTTTCAAAACGTACCTGGAAGAAACAACCACCAAATGAGTAATCATCTACGAAAAATATGTACGCAGATTCTCAAAGCGTAACTAAGTCAAAAAATCAACCTACCTGAGCCTTACGTTAACCCCATTGTAAGTCTCATATGGCATTTCAACAGTTGAAAATTCAAATGGATATGATTTTTTGTCATATATCTCACCAGGCACATCAAGTTCCCTGACTGCACATAAGAGTATCAGCAATCAGTAAACCCGTTATGTAATTGGTAACTTCACACAGTATGGGATGTTTAGCATAGAAGGAAAAAATACACCATAACACTTACCTAGAGAAGTAAAGTCATAAAAGTTTCCCCTGTCAAGGTAAAGCTCTGCAAGAACCACAGCTTTCTTAGCCAATAAGAAGAAACTTGAATAAAACACACTAGAGCAAAAAATACTAGCAATTTTTTCAGGGGAAGGTCCTAGGAAAAGCATATTGTGCAGACGAATCAAAACGACATATCATTACATGAGGTCCAAAAGTAGCCTCATCCTTCCTCCTCTCACATGGATAACTAACAGATGTAAAACTCATTGTACCAAGGTATTCCATTCAGTTATACAGTTGAGCATTTAATCAATATCTAGTTCACTGCTATACCAATATAACCAAATTGGTCGCTACAATATAACCAAATCAGAGAACTGAATGAGATCAAAAGTCGAACAAACTGTGTCACGGTTAATACTCAAATGAAGATGTGGAATGGAGTGTACACATACCTATCTGACCAAGAAGCTCAATCTTAACCCCAGTGTGTTCAACTTTCTTCCCATGAACTGGTTCTATAGCAACCTACAGATTCAATTAGTTAAGTAAAAACCATAAAACCTAACTAAACGCAAGTAGAGTATGTATCGTATCGCCAATGTGGGATACCTCTCCTATAATGTTCTCTTGACTTTTAAATAGAGGAACCATCATAGTTTGTCCATTTTCCTTCTTCAATGGAACCTACAACAACAAAGTGATCAAATCAGTATCAAATGTAGTCTAAATTACTTCGACAATCGACATAAGAGAACTAATTTGAAGTACCTGTTTACGATTTTTTCCATCAGACAATGTGATTGAAATGTTACAAGGCGCTTTAAATGCTCCAATTATAAAATTCTGAAAGAAGAAGAAATCAAAATCAAAATCAAAATCACTTTCAGATACAGGAATCAAAAACAACAAATCCAAATATAAGTTTGCATAGAGAATTCATACCATGTTTTGTTGATGCCAATAGAGTGAATCCAGAAGCCGATTTCTACAGTTAAAAACGAATTCAAGAGATTGTGTAGGGTATGAGCACAAGGATCGATCGAGAAATATAAGTAATAAAAAAGTAATTAGGAGATCAAATCACGTACCTTGTTTGTAGAATTTGACGGGGAGATTTTAAGGAAATTTGATTTTGGATTTTGATTTGGATCTGTTTCTGTTTGGTTTCCTCTCGATGATGGAAGACGAGAATGACTCGATGTTGGACTGTTTGGTTTTTTTGTTGGAGATTTACAGCGGGGAGGGCTGGCCCGGGAACAAGGCACGCAACAGCAAAGCCCAAGGACCACGATAATTAGTTTTGTAAGCTCTCTGGTTTTACCGTTCAAATAGACATGAAATTTGGACGGTAATTTTGCTTCCCGAATACCAAAAGAAGAAGAAATTGCTTTGTTAAATTTTTCTAAACTCTCTGGTTCTACTCTTGAAATATAGTAGAATAAAGATTCAATTAAATATGAATCTAAGTGGTAATTTTCGATTTTGACTTACCAAGTTCAAGTATATTTATGAGGCGTTTCGATACCGGATACAAAAGTCAATTCTAAAAATCAAAGCCCAAGGATCACGAAATTTCGTTTTGTAAAGCTCTTTAGTTTTACTCTTGAAAACCAGTAAAACAAAGATTCGAATAAACATCAAGCTACATAGTAATTCTTTTTCTACTCTGTTCCATTTTTTGAGGTAGACATGACTCAATTTCAGAACCATAAATGCACATATATAACACAAAGTTATTGTAGTCACGGTTGATAAGAAAAGTAAATTCTCGCTAGATAATATTTTTTGTTATTTATTGGGACTGATCTCGTTCAAGCATACTCATGGAATATTTACATACTAGAAGCAGAAACCAGTTCCAGAAGTCAACTTTTTGCTTCATAAAAAGTAGACTCTTTTGTTTCTAAAAATTATTTTGAAATTCTTTTGCAAACTAACCAAATTTTAAAGGGTGCTCCTTTATATACCCCATAAAAACACTAATGATACCCCTTTATCTCGATACCCCTAAAACTTATCTATCTACCCCATCAAGTCTATTAAATTTGTATACACCCAATAGAAAATAAACCCACTGGAAAAAAACAACGACATGTCTTCCAATTTAATCCTAGTCTTCCAATTTAATCCTAATCGTCCTCTCCGCCCTTTTTTCATCCGGTTCATCCTCTTCAATCTTCATCCTAAGAACAACATAACTAATCTTAAAATAATTGATACCCATCGATCCATCCCACCGTTGTCATCACCACAACTATTATCCCCATTAACATCAACATCACAGGATGGGAACTCATATCAAACCTAAAAAAATCTATATATAAAAAAAAAAAATCCAAATCTGATCCTCCATACCGCTCAACAAACCCATAATGAATTACCACCATTAACACTCTTCTGGATCTCTGGTACTCTTTGTTACTTGCATGATTTAATCTTCTCTACACCACCACTAGCATGATGGACTCGTTTTTTAGTACCCAATATATTCACCTTCTTCTCTCTTAAAAATCTCATCGAAATCAATTTTGGTCAAATGGAACCTAAATAGGAAAAAAATAAAATACAAAATAAAAGATGTGAATTCTTGGCTGAGTTTCAAGTTAAGAGCAGATAAGGTGATGCATATATAGGTGAATTTCAAATTGGAATTTGTTCAAAGAGTGGTGTATACAAATGTATTAGTATCGTGTGAGCGGGATATACGAAGGAGATTATTGATGAAAAATACGAAGGGGAAGACTGGAGAATAGGCGGAAATGGATTTAGGGTTTAAAAGTTATTAATGGGGTGTCACAATATACTTACGGTTAGCAAGTCCGGACGAGTCCGGAGGGGGTAGATTTATAAAGAAAATGAATTTTCTTATCAAACTTTTGTCCAACCGAATTTAACGACTTTTTCAACTGCGAAGGGGTACCATTAGCATTTTTAGGGGTATATAAAGGAACACCCATTTTAAAAGTCAAAAAAATTACTTCGCAAATACCCAAACAGACTGGTAACTATATTTCCGTTTTTCAACTTCTAAAAGTCTTGCATTGACCGTTTGTTTGTTGGAGATTAACAGCACAAAGGCTGGGCCCGGAAGCAAGGCACAAAAGACAAAGCCCAGGGGCCAAATTAGAGAGTCCACTGTCCCGTTGGGTTTGGGATCATCTTATGATTATATGCATCCTACTGTCGGCCTCTCTCTTACCCTATAGGACGTACTCTAGTGCATTTGATCAGTTTATGATTCGGAACTGAAAATTAGACATAGATTAGGAAACGCAAAACTTTTCCTACCAAGAAGCCGAATTGCGTGACACTATAAGTCATCAGATACATCTGTCCAGCAGAACTTTTGAGTTGGATATTTTATTTCTTCCCCGGCCGGCCAGCAGAACTCGATCCAACAGTTGAATAACAATGCATTATAAAAAGGGTTTCAGTTGTTATTATATCTCTTTTTATTTTTCCTCAGCATCACACTTCTTCCTCCCGTTCCGGCCAGAAACATACCAGCAGTAGTCACAACCAATATTTTGTCTGTCAACCCAAATACGAATCACACACTGAGTGAGTTCTTAGATACCGGTCGAGGTAGTGATGTCGTTGGCTTGTCGGAATTAAAGAAATACTTTCACCGCTTTGGTTACCTACCAACAACTGATACGAATTTCACGGATAACTTTGACGAGCAACTTGAATCAGCTGTCACTCTGTACCAGTCGAAACTTGGGTTACCTGAGACTGGCAGGCTCGATTCCGCTACTCTATCTCAAGTTATGTCACCAAGGTGCGGTGTGCCTGATCAGAGTCATGATGATCATAACAAGTTACATACAGCAAAACACTACTCGTTTTTGAAGGGCCGGCCGAGCTGGAATCATTCCATCGTGCCATTGATGTTAAATTACGCATTATCGCAGGAACGTATCATCGATTACATAAACATATCAGACATTCGTGTTGCCCTTGAGCGGGCTTTCTCGACGTGGTCGTCAGTTATTCCAGTTGATTTTACAGAAACTCGAGATTATGAGCATGCTAACATCACCATCGGTTTTTACTATGGCGATCATGGGGATGGGGATCCATTTCATGATAGGGTGCTTGGACATGCAACTGGTCCGGGACCCGGCGCACATTTACACTTCAATGCGGCAAAAACTTGGGCAGTCGACTTCAATTCAGAGAAATCAAAAAATGCTTATTATGATTTGGAAAGCACGGCGGTACATGAAATCGGGCATTTGTTAGGGCTGGATCATTCGAATATTAGCAAGGCAATCATGTGGCCTTACGGAGGCGCCAGAGAGAAACACGTAGACTTATCTCTGGACGACGTCAATGGTGCTCAGGCTCTCTACGGCGCAAACCCTAATTTCAAATTAGATTCTCTTAATCGAAAACAAGCAGTGGCTAGTAGTGAGTCTTCTTCTTTTGGTTTAAGAGAAGTCATTATTTGTCTAGTAGTTAAAGCATTATTTTTGGTTTAATGCTTTCTTTTTGTCACGTTTTATTTATTATGAATTCCACTTCATTAACTTTGAAGATCTGGCTATGAACTGGTTCTACAGGAACATGCAGATTTAATCACGTTACTTAGTGAAGCAAAAGCAGAAAACACCAAACTATTTGCTATTAGAGACTTGGAATTAATACTGCATTGTCATCGATAATACATAAACTAAGTTAAAGTACCACCTGTTTGCAAGTTCTTTTATCAGACGATGTGATTGAAATGTTACAAGGTGGCTTAATTGCTCCTAATGATAAAATTCTGAAGAACAAAAATGATTTTCTGAAGAACAAGAAACAAAAAATCACATAAGCTACTAGTAGAACTCAACCGAGCTATAACGCGTTATACTGCATTTGATAAATTTATGATTCTATATATATGAGGAAACGGAATGGGCCATCAATTATATTTTAGTTTTTTCAGTAGCCTTAGGCTTAGACTAAGTCTTATGGGCTAGATTGGAGGTGCTAGATTAGCACTTAAGTGTTGCAATTCAAAAAAAATGTGTGGCAAAAAAGTTAACGCTAGTTCTCGCTCCTACCAGTTGCTAGCATGTGAACTAGCATGCTAGATAGTTACGCTGAATGATTCAGCCGCTTGAAAACTACCTTTTGCGGAATGGTTCAAATTTGAGAGATTTATTTTTGATTTGATGAGATTTGAAGCGCCGAACCATCCAGTTGTGAGCGCGAATGGTTTAGCATTAGGCGCAGCAATGGTTCAACATTTGGCCGACGTGGGACTGCTAATCTAGCCGCTAGATTAGCACTCCCATAAGACTTAGGAGGTAGTCCCGATGCTAATCTAGGTGCTAGACTAGCACCCCATAAGACTTAGTCCCCTATGGGCTAGATTGAAATGCTAGATTGGCCAAAAAGGGTTACAAATCAAGAAAAAAGTGTGGGGAAAAAGTTAACACTGCTTCTGGATACTTCTCTCTCCTAGTATTTGCTCGCAGTTCAACTAGCAGCGAGATTGAAACGCTGAATGATTCAACGCTCAAAAAGTGGTCCAACGCTGAACGATTCAGCGCTTGATGTTTTCATTTCTTTTAGTTATGAAATTCGATGGAGAGAGTGAGGGATGTGATGGAGAGAGAGGGGATGTGATAAAGAGAGAGGATGTGATTGGATAGTTTTTTTTTTTTTTTTTTTTTAAGGATATTTGTATATTCGGAAGGATTTGGAAAAGAAAGGGAAAGAGAAAGCACGTGGGAGAGAGTGTGGCGGAGAGAGAGACGTGGTAGGGTGTGATAGGATATGGGAGAAGAGAGAAAAATGGAACCGAAAATAATGAAATTCTTTAACGTTGTTTGGTTCAAAGATTTGGGTTTTATGCGCGTTGTCAAAGACTTCAAAGATCTGTTTCATTCAAATTTAAGCCAAAGTGCTAAATTAGCAATACCGTAGGACTTAGGAGGTTGCCCTAGCTGACGTGGATAACCAATCTAGATGCTAGATTAGAAGACCATAGGGGTTAGCCTTATGGGAATCGGAAATTTAAAATTAGGAAACGCAAAACTTAAGTATCCTAAACGGATTTTATAAACTATACTCGTGTTTGAGACTATATAAGTATAGGCTTTGTTCCATATGTTATAGTCATTGAAATTCAACACATGGAAAAAGAACTGGTGAATGAAATTTCTTTTAAACCGACCAATGTAGTTAGAATCGGTAGACAAATTTAGGTTTTAGTTTTAGTTTGTGAGGAAAAGAATAAGATTTTGGATTAAATTTTTAATGGTCCAACCAATTTAGTATTTGCACCTAGTTTAGACACTTCTTATCCCCTTACTACACTATGTGGTATTCAAAATGATAAACCTCAAGTAAAACGCATGACCTAAAATGATATTTTCTCCGTAATGGATCTTAAGAAAATGGGTGCGCATCCTTCCCAAGAGTCCTAAAATCAGTAAGAGGCTAAAAATGAGATTTTAGGGTTTGAAATTGAGTTACGGGATGTTGAGCACGAACAGTTTTCGCCCAAACCATGCACAGTGGCCGTTCAAAGGGTGCTTCAGTCACAAGGAAGAAGGATTAGGGTTGGTATGAATAAGATATAGCTTGCTCTTTGTCTTATTGATTATCCGGATTATTATTTCCAGATTTTTTTTCCTGTTGTTTAGATACATCCCTTGATCCGATCACATTCATTGTATCGGCCTATGGTATATATATATATATATTCAGAAAACAAAACAGTAGCAAATTATAGCTTGCTCTTTGTCTTTAACAACTTCTCCCGCATCATTAAGTCTCTCATTAACTTTCTGAAATTTTAAGAAGTAAGTTAACAGACTACCTTCTCTGAATCGAAAACGATGAACACCGTTGCTTCAAAAGAAATAACTCTCTTGCAAAACACGTTCTTCCGGATCAACATCCTTCCAAAATCTCTACGGTATTCCCCTTTCAATGCCTTGTCGAAAGACCGCACTGAATCACCATATTTCACTTGAACTTAAGAGTCCAAAGAATCTTATTTCCGTTAATCTCCTTCTTCGAACTATTGTTCGAAATCTTCGTCAAACACTTTAATCATCGAGTATTCTTCCATGTCGACCGTACCGAGCCAACCATGGCTCTGATACCACTTGTTGGGGCATCTCTCTGGTAATGGTCGACTACTTGTATCTGGTGTTGTATCAAACATACATACGAACAGCCCAAATATAGATATAGCAACACAAACAAGCATAAAACGATTAACGAGTAAACAACAAAAACATACCACGACACGAGATTTATAGTGGTTCAGCAATGTGCCAACGTCCACTTGTGATGATGATCTTTTTCACTTTTCTGAAAAAACTCCGAAGAACAAATACAAGAACGCTTTGTGTGTCAGCCACCTATGTCACTCTAGAATTACAATCCATATCTAGAAGAAAACCTTGACCAAACCCACATCTTGTTATCTAGCATTGCAGCCCCATTGATGCGATCACATACGACACTTGGAGAACACTCCTCTTGATGTAACCCTACGCTAGATACAAGAATCACTCATCATGATAGCCTCACCTTTCTCTCTTAATCTTCACCTACGATGTATCTTAAACACTCAAGAAGAAACCTTAGAATCACCATGAAAACTTTTCATAAGATAACCACCCCAAGAGGTAGGATGAAATCTCTCACAAATCCATTGTCGATCCCATGCTTTCTCCAAATTATCTCACGTCTATTTATACTCGATCAATACTTGGATGTCAAGTATAATGATTGGAGACAGTTTCTACCGGTTTCCTAAATATGGAATACTACGTGTTTCCTAAGTGTCGAATACTTGGTTTCCAAGACTTACTCCGTTAAGTCGTGTTCCCTTGGAGACCAATGAAATATTATTGATTATCGAAAAATTAACTTCACACCCGAAAGACAGCCGTTGAAAAGAGAGCGAAATAATAATCCGGATGTAAGAGATTATCCAAGGGTAGGTCTGAATATGTTACCGGTGTAGCCAAGGAGAATTGTGATCAAGTACGGATTTTTAGAAGGTTCTGTTACTGGGAATGTGTGGGAGATCACATGTGATGATCATTGCAAAGTGTGGTTCTTTCATTCAGTATGGTTCTTTGATTCCATTTTTCTTTTCATATGAGTCCAAAAATGGGCTAAGTTACTTCTTACGAGTCCGTACAAGGTGGTTAATGTATTACTCGGTAGTAATTACTCTTGTGGTATAGTTGGGAACAGAATAATTGAAAATCAAGAACCATGGGGTAAAGAAATCCTGGTGACACATTCCTGAGTTGAAGAAGTATTTGACATCACTTGGAACTTTGAAATCCAAAGGTTACAGTATTGAAACAGAAGTGGATTTGCAAAGGTATTGAAGTCTAGACGTTGGTGATCCAAGCTAAGACACAAATGTTTGTGTTTCTTATCTGGTGGTACAGTAGTAGGCGAAGCTTGTGCGGGAATCGGTAATGATGTTGGTGTAGGCAAACGGTGGTTTCCTAGTTTAGGTCAACTTCCATAAATATGGAATACCTAAATTAACCATGGTTTCCTAGTTGGAAATGGTTTCCTAAACCAATGAGGCTAATACTTGGGAACCAAGTTTGTGACTCCTATATAAGGAGGTCTAGGCTAAGTGTTTTAGTCATGGAATCCTCAATGTAAATCTCGTAGAGATGTGAGGGATTCATCCCACCTATTGTGGTGGTTATGTGAGAGACCTAATGGTGGAAGGAGTACACCATTATGGTGCTTATGGGATACTTATCGATGTTGGAAGATATGTCGTTATGGAGTATTCATATAGAGATGTTGGTAAGACATCTTGTTGAGGAGAAGATCATCTTGGTGGTGCTTTGGATTAGATTATTGGTGTTGATCTAAAGGCGTCCATAGTAATATTTATCGTGGTGTGCGAGAGAAGATCATCTTGTTATGGTAGATAATGTGGTAAACGTTATCTCGTATGGGTGAAGACACTAATTTGGATCTTATATGGGTGCTTGTGAGAGATCTTGTGTTCGGTCACATTATGGTGAGTCGATGGGTTGATTTGTCAATCAGTTGTGTAATTCTCAGTGGTGATTCTATAATGAATAAAGAAGTCGTAGCTGATTGGTGGATGTAGGCAAATACACACATTATGTATATTGTTGAACCACGTTAAATCTGTGAGTACTTTATTTTTTGTTGCTTTGTTTATGGCTTGCATCTATGTGGTTCTCTTTTCTCTTCTTCTTATCCTAGATCATAGTAAGGTTCACGGAGATCAAGTGTTTCTTGTTAGCTAATATGTTTCCGCAAGATTAGCTCGTAGATGGCTCCGAACCCCAACAGTTGGTTCTAATTTTATTTTTTTGAAGACCTGAATATATGTGGCTTGGGCATATAAGTGAGGAAAAAGTTGGAAGCTAGGTAATGGATTTACGAAACTTAAAGTTGTGAACGTTGAGTTCGCAGAAAGGAGTTTGGAAGAATTTTAATTATACATAAGGTATAGTGGAGGTACGTTCTATAGGGACGTGTACTGCATTCATTCGAATACGTGAGGGAATACTTTAAGTGAAAGTATTCAAGGAAGGAGGTTTCTATATTGATTTGTTGTATGACGACTTATCAAGGAGAGTGTGGTTGTACGCCATGATGATTGGTAGAGTTGTGAAAGAAAGTGCAAGAGACTACGGTGATTAACTGTGAGATTTAATTTTTTGAATCATGAAGTACTGTCAGTTCATGCATAGTAAGGCACTTTGCAGTAATAAAGAAATCTCAAGGTATGGAGAAGATACAGTGCATGTTTCCTAAAAATTATTTTTTGGTAATTAAGTTTTTTTGAGCTGGTGTAAAATGGCGTGTCATCTCAATTATGGTTTACCAAGAACATTATCGTCAAGTCGAATGCATCTAGAATAGGTGAAGTGAAGTCTTTGTTTATCCAAACAAAGAAACTTTAACTTGGGTGGAGGATTGGTAAAACGTGTATGTGGGAATTTATTCCACAGGGGATTTATATCTTATATGTATATAGATCATGTGGAGATTCAAATTGGTGAATCTCGGCAACAACGAAAGAAAAATTTCCTGATGAACAAAGGAAGACCAATGACGTCAGGTCTCCATTACAGTTGGAAAAGTTTGCATCCGAAAGAAGGTCGAGGGTGTTCATGTTAAAGGAAGAAACTCCGAGTACAAAAGGTGTACGGCGTAGTTAAGAAGATTGATAGTCAAGGGTTATGCACAAGAAAGGTATTGCTTACAAAGATTCTCTCCAGTGGTAAGAATACAAAAAATACATACCCTGCTGACTATGGTGGTGCTATGGTGGTGGTCTGTGACTGTGCACAAGTCGAAGACAACTTCTTATATGGTACTCAGTTATGGAGTAAGAAAAAAAAATACAACTCAAAGTTGATGTTGTTGCAAAGAAGGAAGTATGTATGCAAAGTAACGGAAGTATCGAATATGCAATTATTCACGGAATGATGAGCTTTAAGAGGAGTGAGACTCAAGAGGAGGTATGATCGTAGATTAAGATTCAATGTGAGATAGACTCCGGTAAAGCAAGACTCATGGTAGAGATGGGCTCAAGATTTTTTTTTTTGCATAAATAACAACGATCCACACATTGATTGATTGTGTTTGGTGCGTAATAGGAGTCATGCTCAAGATACTTTGATATATACATGATGGTTAGATTCTTAAAATCGGACATGAGGAGTTAGCTTAAAATAAACTAACAGTGGTGATTCTTCAATACATGGTTTGCATACTTATGCTGCGAAAATTGGAGTCTCGATTTAATATAGAGTTTGAAATGAAGAACTTGAGGTACCTAAAGATTATGGTAGAAATTTTTGATCTACCAGCGGAGTGGTAACAAAGAACCTCTACAAGTTTGTGGGCATGTAGATACCGACGATAGGGTGATCTTGGTTGTTTCAGATTTACAAACTGGATATGTCTTTAAGGTGGTAGTAGCTTGTCGTCCAATAAGCTAGAGGTAGTGGCTTGGATTTACAATCAATTGCAGCTCAATTTAACAATGGAGTCTAAATTGATACGAGTAAATGAGGCCGTAGCAAATTGGCTTTAATGTTTGATTGGATACTTTAAAGTCAAACAAGAATGCATCGATTGCATTGTGGTTGTCTATACTATCGACGGTAGAGAGTTTTCATTACTGAAAACTTAGAGGAAAGATTAATTCACATACATGCATACCACGGTGTAACCAGGATTAGTTCAAATATTTTCTTAATTCTACAGGATGTCACCAAAAGGTGCAATGTGGTGGCGACGATGAACGTCAAAGGAAAAATAAATAAGGGAGGTGAAGGATTATCAACAAAGGTGGAGATTTGTGAAGCTAATTTGTCGATAATCAATAATATTTCCTTGGTCTCCAAGGGAGCACGACTTAACGGAGTAAGTATTGGCAACCAAGCATTCGACACTTAGGAAACCCGTAGTATTCCATATTTAGGAAACCGGTAGAAACTTTGTCTCCAATCATTATACTTGACATCCAAGTATTGATCGAGTAGACATGAGATAATTTGGAGAAAGCATGGGATCGACAATGGAGTTTTGAGAGATTTCATCCCACCTCTTGGAATGGTTATCTTATGAAGAGTTTTCATGGTGAGTCTAAGGTTTCTTATTGAGCGTTTAAGATACATCTTAGGTGAAGATCAAGAGAGAAAGGTGAGGCTATCATGATGAGTGATTCTTGTATCTAGCTTAGGGTTACAACAAGAGGAGTGTTCTCCAAGTGTCGTATGTGATCGCATCAATGGGGCTGCAATGCTAGATAACAAGATGTGGGTTTGGTCAAGGTTGTCTTCTAGATATGGATTGTAATGCTAGAGTGACATAGGTGGCTGACACACAAAGTGTTCTTGTATTTGTTCTTCGGAGGTTCTTTCATAAAAGTGAAAAAGATCATCATCGCAAGTGGATCTTGGCACATTGTCGAACCACTATAAATCTCATATCGTGGTATGTTTTTTTTGTTACTTGTTCATCATTTTATGCTTGTTTGCGTTGCTATATCTATATTTGGGCTGTTCGTATGTATTTTGATAACAGAGAAAAACCCCAACATCGGGGACGTTTTACGCTATACAGAACCTACGTAACCAGTAGTATCTCATAGAGGATGTGCGTCAGGAATCAGGGCATCACGACCAGCATTGTCTCGCGGGGACGTATACTAGAAATCGTGGTTATAAGTGACTTGAGGGCAAAGGGCTTAATCTCTCCTATAAGAGTTGAGTTTTGTCTTATGGTCTTGAAATGACACTTTTTTCCCTTATCCGAATTTCACCATCGCATTAAGTCCCTACTCAAAGTAGAACCTTGATTGTTCTATGATGAGTATATATATGGTGAAAAATCATTCAGATGTGGAATTATAATCCACCGTTCTTTTTTAACTTGAAGAGTCCCCGAATTGATACTTAGTTTTCTTCGTTTGTTCTAACTCTGAACTTGAAATCGAATATGGACTTGGGAATCCTTTCGGGCGGTTGATGAGAGGAGCTAATGGTGTGAAAATGGAGTCTTGATGAGACAAATTTTCCGTATTGATCTACTGGAATTGTTAATTAAGGTTTACTCCGCCAAAACCCTAATTTCGTCCCTTTGTGCATCCTTGGGCTTCCGAGTTTGTATAGGCGAGTATGTGGGGAAAAGAATTTTTAAGGTATTCCTGACTGGCCATGATTTTGGTGAAGAGTCATAAGAAAATACAGGCATTCCCTTTATAGTTGGTGAACCCTTATCACCTACAGATTCCGAGTTCATACTTGTATTGCACCTAATCCCTAATTTCCATTTTTCTTGTGTGTGAATCCCTCAGATACTCCGGAGAGGATTGACGAGGCTCGGAAGGTGTGCATCTATCTTTTGGGGTCGGCACCTTGTGTGATGAGAGCTTGGTTAATTCCTATACCAATCAGACACTTGTTTATTAGAGAAAATACCTACTTTTGAAACTAAGAGAATTTTCAACAAAAACCACCATGAGATTAATTTTTATTTGTCTTGAGAGAGGCCGTAATCTTCCCTAGGTATGGTTACGACTTGAGAGAGAGAGAGATAGGCGTTGTCCCGTCCAGCTTTTGAGAATTATGAACTCGATTTTCCTGTTTGAGTTAAATTCCCCTTGCTTCCTCTGAATTTTTGTCTTTTTGAGTTCTGTTTTAATCCCTTTCTTCCTTGGACACTTAGAGAACTTAATATTCACATATATGATGTCCTGGGGATGATCAGGGAGAGCTTGGTCGGTTCTTGATTGCATTAGGGTATCCGTCTTTGCAAATACTCAAAAAAAAAGCACAAGCTATTATTCTTGCAAAGAGATTCTAAGAATGTTAAGGCTATTAATGGAAACTTAATGTGATAAAATAAATAACCAGAAACTTAATCATGGATTGGCGTAAGATCTTGAGTTTATTTAGTAATTTGAAATGCACTCATGTGCAAAGGAATGTCTCAAAGCTAAACATGGTATTTTAATCACTCTACTAGTCCTCGTGCATGGATAATGGAATGTAACCATAGGATGAAACCCTCTAATTTCACCTTTATCATTTAATTCTCTTCGTATTAAAAAAACAAAGCATGATGACGTGAATACGAGTAATTTGGGCATCGAATTATTTAAACATGGGCTTGAGACACCTAATTCATAAATTAAATGATCAATTAATATTTTAGTTTCCTTTTTTTTGCATTATCGGAATTGGAGATCAGTGAGGAAAGGAAACGCAAACTATCGATTACATAAACAACATATCAGAGGTTCTTGAGCGGGCTTTCTCGAAATGGTCCTCAGTCATTCCGGTTAATTTTACAGAAATTCAAGATTACAAGCGTGCAAACATCAGAATCGGCTTTTATTATGGCGACCATGGGGATGGGTTTCCATTTGGTGATATGGTTCTTGCACATGCAACTGGTCCGGGATCAGGCGCATATATACATTTCAACGCAGCACATACTTGGGCAGTTGATTTCAATTCAGAGAAATCAAAAAGTGCCTATGATTTGGAATCCGTGGCGATACATGAAATGGGGCATGTGTTAGGCCTGAATCATTCATCCAATGAAGAATCTGTCATGTGGCCTTACGGAACCCCTGGAACGAAAAACATAGACTTAGCTTTGGACGATGTCAATGGTGTTCAAGTTCTTTACGGCACATTCGAAAATCCAAAATTAGATGGTTTTGGTTTAAAAGAAATATCATTAACATTTCTATTTATTTGTTTGATCGATAAAGGCGAAGATATAACAAAAAAAAAAAAAAAAGGAAACAAAATAAAAAGTAGGATCTGAGCTCTAGTATTTGAAGCATTTCTATCTGTTTTTATACCATTTTGTTTATTATGAGTTCCTCTTCATTAAGTTTAAATATCGGAAAATGGGTCATTTGGCCAAAAAAATTTAAAACATGGTTCAAATGGACGAGTAAAAATTATTATGGGTGAAATGGACACAAAAAAAATAGCAAGGATGAAACTGGATTCATCCTGGCTTAAACTTAAAAAATAGCGAAGATGAAATTGGATACATCCTGATGAAAATAAAAAATAAGAAAAAGAATTTGAAAATGGGTAGGATGAACCTGGTTACATCCTGGCTATTTTTATATTTTTATCCATTTAAACAGTATCAAAATCTAAATGTCTTTTTCACCCAGGAATTATTGATTTTGGTCTTTTTAACCAATTTTGTGTTTAAATATTTGGCTTCAGGAAATCGACTCACTCGCTGCCAAACCCTCTAAGTTTAAATATGCTCCCCCGTAAATCTTATTAGGGGAGCATATAAAGTTATTACTAGAGTAAGGTCGCAATGCGGAAGATTATCTCTAATGGTAGCAAATCTGATTGTAGTAGTAGAAAATCCTACTACTACACCCCTTGAACAATCTATATAGCAAATTATGAAATCATTGTGAAGAACATTTAAAGAGATTTTTATTAAGTATAGAAAACAATACAAAGAAGATAAAACCCTAACTTGGGAAGCAAATAACTTTCTCTCTCCTAAATTCCTATCTCAACTCTCCAAAAGATCTCTCTCCTCACCACGGGGTGACGGGTCCTATATATAAGGATTTTACATAGTGGAGGACAGCTAATAAAGCCCCCTATTTTCGGATCTACCGCGTGATGTCTTCGGGCGTTTACATTGTGTTTTTTCGCATGTGCTCTTAGTCTTCGCACAACTCTTGCACTTTACTGATGACTTTGTGACGTCACTGATCCCGTCATTTGAGATATGCTACGCGCGAATCCTCCTCCACTACACCATATCCTGGTTTTAGCAACGCTTAATTTTCGGAGGTGCGCAACGGATATAGACGTTGCACAGTGAACAACGTTAATATCCGTTGCGCATCAGAATATCCGTTGCACATATTATTTATATTCCATTTACTAATACTCCATCTATTTATATTTGTGGTGCAACGTATGTCAACTCTTACAACCGTTGCACTACCTATGGTTTTTTTGTAATATTATTAGTAGTTTTTTATTCATTTATTAATTTTCTGATTTTTTTTTTCTTAATTTTTTTAAAAGGATTAAAATTGGTTCCCCCAATCTTTCCCTCTCAATTTTCACCCAATTCATTCTCCCTCCCAAACTTAAAATTAACAAAACCTTCCCCCATTTTTTCCCTCTAATTTTATCATCTAAGAACATTAAATACACATCTGAAAAAATTTCAGACAACTTTTACCTATTTTTCTTAATTATTTTGGGAAATAAAAACCCCATATTTTTCAGACATCCGGACATCCTTAATAAGCCTATATATCCCGCTCTCTCCCTCTCTTTCTATTTTCTTTTCAGGCGATATCTTCAGAGCGAGAGAAGAGAGAAACTTTTCTCTTTTCTTCATCATCATCAAATCTGCTTAGATTCTAGGTTTACCCTGAAATTCTAGTCTTTGTTTCAACAAATCAAAACCCATGTTCTAGAAATCTTATAATAAACGTTTTCCCTAAACCTAATTCTAGAAAATCAACGTTTTCCCGAAAACAAAAATTAAATCATTCAATAGGATTATCGCTAATTTTGTGGATTATCATCGGGTATAATCGTTCAACTAATCACGCCTCTTAATTTTAGTTTTATCGAAATCTTTTCAAGTTTTTTTTTTTTTTTTTTGATTTTGACCTAACTCTGTGAATGAGTTAGGGGTTTTTGATTTTATTGTTCTTTATTTGTAATATATACTTTTGGAGAATTGGGTTGTTTTCTATTTAGTTGAAGTTCAAGTTTTTTTGTTGTTTATCTGAAAGAGTTAGGGGTTTGTGACAACTACAGTTCTTGTTAGTAGTTGGATTGATTTCTGTTTTTTATAAGTCTCCAATACTCAGATCCAAAGTCTTGAACCAAAAATGTCACTAGCAAAGCTTAACATGTTGAGAGTCTGGATTTAGCAATGAATATGATTTTTTTATCTAAAGCGAATCCGGCTAGCAACAAAAATTGCAACCAAGTAGAACACCCATTTTAATTCTAAATCTGACAATGACATAAACAACAAAATGAAGGGAGAAAAATTAAACTACCTTTGTATCTATTATCTTCAAACTAAGTGAATTGATTCAAGTGTTGTTTGAGTTTAGGCGGTAAAGGAGGCCAATGTTTAGGAATATGTGGGTTGGTAATGATGTAAGACTCATCATTGAATCTACTTTGACTGTTAGGACCTAAATAAGAGTGGAACACGGCGTTTCCGCTTTTGCTCCTTGGTAACTTGAGTAGTCCTTAACACATTTTTACTTCTTTCTTTTTCTTTTTTCCATATACGTATCATAGCTTAGGTTCCAAATGGTACTTAATTTGAGTATGATCTTTAGTCTTTCACATTATTTTGTCCAAACGGTACTTAATCATGTCTTTTATCCGAAAGAGTATGAACAT
The DNA here is from genome assembly GCA_023531295.1 of Papaver armeniacum. Taxonomy (NCBI): domain Eukaryota; kingdom Viridiplantae; phylum Streptophyta; class Magnoliopsida; order Ranunculales; family Papaveraceae; genus Papaver; species Papaver armeniacum. Next base: position 74,094 of record JAJJWW010002708.1, on the reverse strand, counting down.
GCTATATCTATCGTGTCTATGATTAGTGTTATAAGTCTCAAAAGAGGATCGATTTTTATAAGCATGATTCTATATATTATTATAAAAATCAAGGCTACAAATGAATGAATCTATAAATATTTGGGTGGAGAAGTGACTGAATCATAATGGGTGGAGAAGTGACTGCATCATTAATTTTCTCGTTTTTTTTGTGTGTTTGTGTTGTGTACAGGACTGAGTATGATGGAGGTGTAAATACTTTCAGGTTGAGTATACTATTGAAGCAATTAAGGTAAACAACAAAACTAAGAAGGCCTCTTTGCGTGTTTGTAGCCTATTTCTTGAAATTTTGAGTATGCTTCTACAATTTTGACAATTTTTGTCAACAAGTATTCATATATGCCTGTTATGTTTCAATCATGTTGATGTAGTAGTATGGCCGGGTGTTGGAGAAGGTGTATGTGGTGTTTAAATGTATGATTTCGAATCATAATACCAATCGATCAATATGTAGTTAAGTATAAGAAAATGAGAGTAAAATCATGGTAGAAAACAGTTGCCCTCTAAGTCATCTCGCAAAGACAATCAAGGGTTCATGGACCTCAACCAAGTCCTCCACTTATACCCGCCATATATATTAATGCTTATGCAAAACTTTCAAACTTTACAAATTGCACATGTGGTGTCATATGTATACATGTTACACCGGTCATATATATTAATGCTTATGCAGAACTTTCAAACTTTACAAATTGGACATGTGGTGTCATTTATACCTTTAGACTTGTGAAATCCACGATTAGCCAAAGCATCTAGTGGATATTTTGTTTTTTTCCTAATAATTTAGTGTTACGCTTGAATGTTCAACTTCTTACTTATTCTTTTTTTGGTCACATTTGTAAGGTACCGACGTATTGAGCGCGATCTGTTAACCGCAGGAGAGTTTTGTTAGGTTTTCTACTATGCTATAATCTTTTCAATGCAATTTTTTTAGTTTGCTTAGGATTTTTCAAAGGCAATTTTTCGGTTGCTTAGAATTCAGTTTTCTATTGTATTTTATAATCTGGTTTCGTTAGTGTTGTACAATGTCTGGGAAAAGTTGGATGTTTCAAGATAGGTTTAGTCATGCATTTAGAATAGGAGTAGATGCTTTTATTGCATTTTCCTATAAGAACAGACTTACCGATTCAATGTACTGTCCCTGTCCTTGTCGTGTTTGTCGGAATTCAAAACCTAAGAAGTTTGAACAAGTGAGGCATGATTTAAAAGTGAATGGTATGCTTGAATCGTATGTACTTTGGTCACTGCACGGAGAGAAGTCTACACCAGCATCGAAAGTAGTTGCGCAAGTGTAGAGCAGTTGGTTCAAGAAGAAACACCAAATGGAGCCTGTAGAGGAGCACGTTGAAGAGGACAGTAGAGATAATGGGTGCAGGTTAAATGATTTTGTTGATAATGCATTCGGGATTTTTGAAGGGAACCAGCATGTCAATGTAGATGATTCTCAACATCCATTTACTCAAGAGCCTAACCTTGGTAAGAAACACGATAAGTACAAAAAGTTAGCAGAGAGAAGATATATCCAACACGTTAGAATGGCGAGACAACACTTTCATCATCATCGAACCGCATCATTTAAAGAAGACTTTTGGTTGGTCTGGTAATAGTGTTACTCACCTTTTGGGATTACTCAGAAAATGGTTTCCAGAAGGAAACACTTTCCCTGCAAAATACCCCCGTAATGAAACAGATATTGCAAGATCTTGGAATGAAAGCTTGAAAATATACATGTTTGTGTTAACCATTGTGTGTTATTCCAGTAAAGAACATGAGAATGCGGTAGAGTGTCCGACTTGTGGAGCATCAAGGTACAAAGTCAAACGGGGAGAGATGGAATATTAAAGGTAAAAAAAGAGCCCGAGAAAGTATTGAGACATTTTCCACTACCGGAAAGACTTAAGAAATTTTATACCATACCTTGGATCTCTGAAGATATGACGTGGCATGATCGAAGCGGGAGCTTCTTATGACTATATGCGTCATCCAATAGACTCCTTGCAGTGGCAGAACATGAAGACAAGGTTTCCTGATTTCGCAAGTGAAGCGCGAAATGTGTGGCTTGGAATCTCGACAGATGGTTTTAATCCTCGCGGCATCCAATCTACCGGTTACATAGTCATGGCTTTGTTATATTGGTTCCTTACAATTTTCCACCATCGCTATGTATGAAGGCGAGTTTCAGATCTTATCGCTACTAATACCGTGACCAAAGGCGCCGGGTCAAGACATTTGCGTTTTTCTTCAAGTATTGATAGAGGACCTAACGAGAACTTTGGGAGGGTGTTGATGCTTTCGATATACGTTCAACGAGACATTCAAGTTGAGAGCAATTCTTATGTGGGGTATTCATGATTTACCGGCTTATGGAAATCTTTACGGGTGTGTAGTTCATGGTTACAAAGCATGCCCTGGTTTGTGCGAGATGAGACGGAAAGTAATTGGTTACCTCACTCCCGCAAGATTGTGTACTGTAAATTTTCAAGATTTACAAGACGAGTCATCCTTTCGAGGTCGATTTACATGATGAAAAGTTCTTTAATTATTTTGATTATTCTTTTTTTTATATGTTTTTGTGTTTTTGGATAAACTTTAGGCTGAATAGTGTTTTGCATCTGTTAATCCAACAAAGTTTAGGTGTAGCTGATTAGTTCTTCATTTTTTGTCAAGCTTGGTTTGGTCATTTATGATCAATTCAAATCTTAAATTTCAAAATTTTGACTGGTCAATTAAAAAGGAATTGCATTGGTACTGAGAATATTAGTGCCCTCTTTTCAGTCGCAAGTATATGGGACTCAAAACAAAGGAGAAGGGACTTGCACCCGTTCGATTAACCTGGACAAGAAGTAATGGCGAAGACTAGTCATGTTCATTATGTTCCATAGTAAGCTTACCAAAGACGGTAAGAAGAGAAAGAGAGATTTTTATGAAGTTGATTGCGATGATATTGATTCACCAACTAAAGCGTTTTATAAGAGGTCGAGGTCTGGGATATTCCAAGTTGGGTTTATAATGAATATCGTCATTGTCTTGATGTAATGCACGTTGAGAAGAATGTTACTTGAACATCTTATAGATGCTTTTTCTCGACTTAAAGAAGAAATCGAAAGATAGTGTGTGTGCTAGGAAAGACATGAAGGCTCGAATATTCGAGTGGTCAATGGATTACTCAAGATCCCGAAACGGTAAAGACATCGTACCTCACGCTCCTTATATTTTGAGCAAGAAGGAGAGAAATGACTTTTTGAAGATATTGAAAGACATGAAGTTTCCGACTGGGTTCTCAAAATCTTGGAAACAATGTCACTCTTCAACCTCCCCGGCGCATTATCTAAAGTCGCATGACTTTCATATGATTATGGAATATCTGCTGCCTGTGCTGCTCCAACATGCTTTCCCGCGCGACCCAGACCTTCGGAGAGCTCTTCAGCAAATCAGTTTGTTCTTTAGAATATTGTGCTCGAAAGTTTTGATCAAAAACGAACTTCAACAAGCCAAATACATGGTTGCCGAGGCATTGTGTGTTGGAAAAGTATTTTCCGCCATCGTTTTTCGTTATTAGCATCCATTTGGTGGTGCATCTTGCCGACGAAGCTCTAGCTTGCGGACCGGTTAGATTCCGATGGATGTATCCATTCGAGAGGTAATTGCTTTCCAATATTTTGATCACATGTAATTCCATACTTCAATTTGTTTGTGGTATAAAAACTTAAGAATTATGTTGTTATGCGAGTGGCAATGAAACTTTATAAGAACATTCCAAGCAACAAGCGCTACCCTGAAGGTTCGATCAAAGAAAATCATCTTACATCTGAAGGTGTGGTTTATGCAATGGAGCACGTCGCAAACTCCAAGGATGGCAATCACAAAGCTACACGGGAAGCTTTCTTGGATGCCGATTCTGAGTACATCGATGAAGGCCCCGAGGGGTTTGGAGATAAGTCAGCCACTCTATCTGATGTACAGTTCATACAGATAGTTAGATGGGTGTTATTTCGTCGTGAAGTAGAAGGTCTTGCTGATTACTATGCGTAAGTACCTTTTATATTTGAGTCAAATTTCTTGAAATGCCGTCAAACTCTAGCTTCTCTTAGCTACTTATAGTTGTGTCAGTAGGGAATATTTTTATGCAAATTCGTAGACAACTTAGTGAACTACTTACAAATACTCAGTTAACTTGTGCTGATAGAACTGTTTGTTTAGACTTGTTTTACAACTAGACTTACATTCCTTGTCACTCTTTTACTTGACAATGATATGACTTGCTTCTTGCAATTGTGTTACTGGTTTGCAGTGAATACTGTGATGAGTTGTTGATTGATACAAATGGGAGCACGAGCAACGAAATACACAAACAAACAAATTTCATAAAATGGTTGTATAATAAGGTAACCATTTTGAGACTTGGTTGATTTCCTATTTGCTCGTCAGTTTTTTATATATTCATTGTAACTAACAAGTCTTGTAATGCTCCAGTTGGTGAAAGAGCGCAAAATGAACTCCAAATTGTGGCGTTATGTAAAAGGGCCTGTTGGAGCAAAGGAATATAACAAGTAAAGGGTCAATGGTTATACCTTCTCATCCAAGTCAAATGAGTCAAGTCGCCTCGCACAAGATAGTGGTGTTTGTAGGGAAGCAACTACAACATATAGGGCAAGTAGTAAAGATAAAAACCTCGTTGATGGTGTGACCAAGTGGTATGGTGTGGTTAAACAGATATTAGAGCTTGACTACACGAGTTTAAAGAGGTGGTGTTTTCTGCGATTGGGTGAAGGTAGAGAACAAGAGTCGCTGGTGTAAAATGTGTCCCATTCCAACTTGGTTTTGGTTAATTTGAATAATTTAAGTTCAAAGGTGACTTTGATGAACCTCGCCATACTCGACTTTGAGGCATCTCAAGTGTTTTATTCGATGATTTGGAGGACCCTGAATGGTCTGTTGTAATTCAATCTCAAGGAAGATAACTAGACTAGCGAGATGACTTATTGAAGCCCGAATTCGGAGAATTCCGGTCGATATTTCAGATGAACCCCATTTGAAATCTTTGCTAGTAACACGCAAGAGTTAAATGTTGATTACGTCGTAATTGTATTTTTGTTATTGGGTCATAATGTATCTTTGCTTTCTTTAACGGGCAAATCACAACAATTTTGTGTTTATTGTGATTTTTGGCGTACGATGATATCATGAAATGCTTTCGCTCTTTGTAATTTGATTTTATTGTCCGAATATTGATCCTTACTCGTGATTTTACTAACACTTCATATTTCTCTTTGCGGACAACATGTCCAAATTTTCTAGAGATTCAAGATCACAAAGAAAACATGTCCAAACTTCTTCTTCGATTAAACCGAAGTATTGCATCACATTTGACGACGGTTTGAAGCCGGTCGGAGAGAGTGCTACCAAATTATTTACTAGAGCAGGAGAGTTCATAAGAATTCATATTACTATTAACTTCATCGGATCGGAGGCTCGTGCCTCGTAATTTCATAGATGATGTTTGGCAAGCTTTATTGGTATTTCTTATATTCCTGAAATTGTTGACATTTTTATTTCTACTACGATTGATGTTATTTTAGTTAGTGTTATCAACATAAATTGTATTTCAGGGGGGAGTTTGAATTTCCTATCGACCCGCATCTTTGCCGCCCTATTATAGTACTCCAGGATTTCCATCATTCTACACTGGAGACATAAGAATGACTTGAGGATATGGTCGGAGGAGTAAGTAAGAAAAGATCAAAGAAGAGGCCTGCATTATCCGAGGACGGGTCTGTTGTACCGAGGAAGACGTCGAAATCTGGAACCACTAGAACTTACTCCCGAACTTTGGGAATCTTGAGAGATAAAGTTCCACCTGGGATTAATCGGAATGTTTGGCATGAGTTTGTTGATCATGAGAAGAAACCCGAGACGATCGCAAAGAATGCGCCAATTCAAGTCGTAGAAAACAAGCCACTGTCTCGCCATACACTTGGGCGATGCTCATATGCCAACAAGAAATATAAACCGGTAAGTTTATTTGATCTATAAATAATGGTTAGTATAACGATAAAGGTTACTGAGCTAATATGATAAACCATTTTTGTAGGATGATTCGGGCATTCTACAAATACCAAAAGACACTACAGACAAGTGGTTGTTGGGACACCAGCGCCGTGATGGGAGTGTGCATCCTAGTGCGCTCGAGCCACATGTAAGTATTATTTGTTTCTTACTCTTAAGTAACGTGCATAACAACACTTGTTTGACTACTACTATCTCTTGGTTTGTTGATGATAACCACCCAGTTTCAATTATGAAATTACAGAAAAAAGTATCAGAAGCTAAAGTGAAGCATCAAGAAGCAGGAACAAGTAGTAGCAAAAGCACTGTGGTTTGAAGTACTAGAAAATGTGTTTGGAGCAAACCGAAAAGATGGTGTTCGTGGCTACTCATCCAAAGTATGTCTAAGAAGCATGCTCAGTGGTAGCGGTTGCGCATTCTCGCTCATCAAACAAGACAGTCCCAAAATGAGGAAAAAATGAACACAATGCAAACCGAAATTACTAGTTTGGGTTCAAGAATGGGTGGCGTTGAAGGCGCGAGGGGTCGTTGAATGGTAAAGTCTATGTAAGTGTTCTCATCTTACTTGCCGTGTATCAGTAAATAAGTTTTATACACATTAAATGATATGTGCTAATTCTAAGTTATTCTTGTTCACGTGCGATATTAGAGTTACTAAGAGCTAATAATGGGTTTGCACCGGCAAGTACAACCAACACTCTCGAACACCACTCCTAGCCCCGAAAAAGGGTCCACAACTTATCCCTGTTGGTGGAAGTCATCGTGTTCGGATAATGAGGAAACTGTATCTCGTGTGGTTAGATCTGGGCAAGTTGAGCTACTAAACAATAGAGGTAAGGTTGTTGCATTAGGGAGTATAAAGGAGACGTTTGAGCAAGATGATGAATACGTACATTGTGTAAAGGTGAAGCCGAATGAGAGGAAAGTCTATGTCGAGGAAGTGTATGACCGATCAGCAAGTCTTTGGGATCCCCCTCAAGGAGACGATTATCACTTCTTAAAATAGCTACCACTACCTGCTTTTGTGAGATGGGGTGTGAATAGGCTGCAACCTGCAGTTAGTTTAAGTTTTTAAGATCGGGCTAGAATAACACTATAGACTACTTTTTTGGGTATTTTGACTGAAGGAAGATTGATCAATACAATGGCGAATCTTACAAACTTCTCTTTTTTGGTTTTTTGACTTATGGATATTTCCTAACACAATGACGGATCCTACGGACTTCTTTCTTTTTGGTGTTTTTTGGCTAAAGGAAGATTAGACAGACTATGCATCTATCTACTCTGTCTTTAGTAGTTGTTTGTAGTTTTCTGTGCCTAATGGATTATATATATATATATATATATTTATTCTTGTTGTTTTTGATGGTCAACCCCTTTTTAACTCCGCCAATGCGAATGCGTTGCCGGTCCCAAGCCCGTGATAAAGGAAGAGGGAAAAGGTACGTGTATATTCTTGTTGTTTTCTTTCCTTTTTCGGGTGGCGGTTCAACTCCATGCTAACTGGTCGGTGTGAAGCTATTGTAAAATACTTAATTAAATGGGATGTCGCAACTAGAAGACGAATAGCCCGTGGTGATCTCCCGGGTTTGTCACTTTCTTCTTTCAATCAATTTCAACTTTTTTTCCTTAAGATGTAGTTTAGACTCAATGTAATGGTTAGAAGCTGCTTTCTATCCATGTGCAGGGTACTTGTTATACAAACTAAGAACAATAAAGCAAGTGAAGGTAATTCAACTCCGTGTTTCTAATTTGAGTGATATTATAATTTGACAGCGACACCGAAATCATCATTGTAGCATCTTTCAAGCGTCATTATCACCTTGCATATAGCATTGTAGAGCATAAATTATGTTTGTTGGAGCTTATTTTCACTTGAAATTTGATCCTCTGCAGGGTGCACAACTAAGAAAGCACTTCGATGCCACCTTGGGTAATGGGGATCTGAGGGAAGTCGTACGACTTCCTCCAGGAGAGGATGCAAATGAATGTCTCGCAGTAAACAATAATATTCTCCTCGATGGAAACTACTAAATTCTTACCTTAGTTGTGATGTTATATTCCCTAGAGTCAATGCACTTTGATAATTCCTCATGCAATAGTAGCTCCAGAGGCCACCCCTCTGCAAGGACATCCTTTATGTGGCGCATCTTAACTCTTTGAAGTTGTTCTGTTTGTTGGAAAGCTAACCCCTACGAGCATTAAATCCTTTTGATTAAAATTATGCACAAGGAATGCATCATTCTTGTCTTCCCAATGTTTGTTGCAAAGCATTATATAATTAAAATCTTAGCTGAAGCATGATTGTTAATTCATTTTTCAGCTGTGGATTTCTTCAACCAGGTGGGCAGATGGTGTACAAGTAAAGAAGCCTATTGAAGTATCTGCTCCAAAGTATGTTGAGTACTTCATGGACTGGATTGAAGCTCAGCTTTGATGACGAATCCATATTTGCTCAAAAGCTTGGCACGTTTAGTGTGATACATCTTTAGGCTACCGATCATTTTGTTTGGGGTCTCATATTGGCTTGCTCACTCATGATTTTTCAGAATACCGTTTCCAAATTATAGAGATGTTGTAAAGACGATATTCAAGCGTTTGTTATGTGTGTATGCGCACATATATCATTCACATTTCCGAAGATTGTGAGTCTTACAGAGGAGGCTCATCTCAATACTTGCTTCAAGCATTTCATCCTGTTTACATGTGTAAGATCTCTTTACCTACTTCCTAATACCTTCCTTCATACCAATTAGAATTTTGATTGGCATTCAATTGAGATTTTGAGCTCATATAGATTTGTTAAACATAACAATACTTGCTTCAGAAACTTATGTTTAATTATAAAATTTGGGATTTTGAATAAGTTTTTTTATATTGTATGGGTTTATGGTTCATCTATCTATCTACTCTGTTGATGTGTGAATCTTTCTTGATGGATTGTGATGATTAATAATTATTTTTGATCGATTGTAATTGAGTAGTAAATCACGGAATATCTCATTAAGAAATTTTTTTTAAACTGAAAATTATTTTGCAACGTATATATACGTGCGAAATTTATCCGTTGCACATATCACCTGAAATGAGCAACGGATTTAACTGCTACCGAATAAATAAAGCGTCGACAGAAAATCACGGTGGGACCCACAAAAGTGTTATTCTATAAATATAACCGTTGCACAAATTAAATTATACGTTGCATAAATAAGAAAACGAAACCGTTGCGCAAGCAATTGTGCAACGTATATAAGCGTTGTACAAATTAATATGTACAACGGATATTATCCGTTGCACATAAATGCGCAACGCCGTTTTGCCAACGTTTATTTACGTTGCACAAATTATGAGCAACGTTTATAAACGCCACAAAATAGCTGTTTTGGTGTAGTGCTCGCTCCTTAGTAATTCAGTTGCTTCGCGTGGTTTATTGGTTGTGCGGTATTTAACCCCTACATTTTGTCTCTTCTCTCAGCGATCTTTGTCGAAGAAGAAGCGATGAGAGAAACCTTTCCGTGGTTGTTTTCGCACCCTTATATGTCATTTGCCGCACCCTATCAACTATTCATATTCTTTTTAACCGACAAGTTTCCATTTTTTGGCGTAACTGTTCACACGTTCCCACTTTTTCACTTATTACCTAAGACGTCTTCTTTTCCACCATTGTAACTGGTCATATTCTTCCTTATTTAATCCTTTTGGAAGAGAGAGATTTTCTCTCCTTAGTTTTTCTTCTTCACAAACTGCTTGAATTCTCGTTTATCGAATCTTCATCTTCCCACCTCCTCGCTAGTGCCGTCATCCCATGGATTCTCCTCAAATTAAGGTTTGTTTTATCTCTCCTATCGTACTTTTTACTAGCGTGTGTAGCTTGTTTTTGGTTGCCCGTAGTTAATCACCACCATTGTTATTCCTCTCATCGTTCTTTCAGATCGCCATTTTACATTTCTATACTGCTGTTATCGATAATTCCCTTATTGTTTTTTGTCATGAAAAATTTCCTACTCAAACTCGTTTCAATTGCTCCAAACCCTAAAAATAACAAGTCCCAAGGTGACAAGTCCTTTAAGAGGAAGCCTTCGCATGACAAGGTATTAACAAACACCTTACTCTTTAAAACAATATTAATTATGGGCGTCACGGTACCCAAAATTAATTGTGGGCTTGACAATGAGAATATTTTTTTTGGGGTCTACCCCTAATTTTCCCATATAGCCCATTGAACCTGAATGTATGTAACACGGGCTTGAAACATCTAATTCATGAATAGCCCATCAATTAGTTTTCAGTAGCCAATCGGAAATTGGCAATTAGGAAAACGCGAAACTTGTATCCTAAACGGATTTTATAAACTATACTCGTATTTGAGACTATAAATAGAGGCTTCGTTTCATATGTTTTAGTCATTGAAATTCATCATAGCAGGTGAGTTTGGACTTTGGAGAGTCCTCCTGGAAGAAGATATTTGGCCGTACGTGAGAGTTTTTAGTTAATATATATCTAGCTCTTTCCTCAATCTTCTTCCCCGGCCAGCAGAAGTAGTAGATCCAATATAATGCAGTATCACCGGGGTTTCAGTTATTTTTATATCTCTTTCTTATTTTTCCTCTTCATCGCACTACTCCTTCCTTCTGCTCCGGCCAGAAACGTGCCATCTCAAGTTATGTCACCAAGATGCGGTGTGCCTGATCAGAGTCATGATGATCATAACAAGTTACATACAACTAAACACTACTCGTTTTTCAAGGGCCGACCCACTTGGAAGCATTCCAAAGTGCCGTTGATGTTAACCTACGCATTATCTCCCGTACATATTATCGATTACATTAGCATATCAGACATTCGCGTTGCTCTTGAGCGGGCTTTCTCGACATGGTCCTCAGTTATTCCAGTTAACTTTACAGAAACTCAAAATTACAAGCATGCTAACATCAAAATTGGTTTTTATTATGGAGACCATGGGGATGGGTTTCCATTTGATGATACGACGCTTGCGCATGCAACTGGTCCGGGATCAGGTGCATTTTTACATTTCAATGCAGGAATTACTTGGGCAGTTGATTTCAAGTCAGAGAAATCAAAAAAGGCCTATGATTTGGAATCCATAGCCGTACATGAAATCGGGCATGTGTTAGGGCTGGATCATTCATCTATTTTCGAAGCTGTCATGTGGCCTGACACACCGCCTAGAACGAAAAACGCAGACTTAGCTCTGGACGATGTCAAAGGTGCTCAAGCTCTCTACGGTGCAAACCCAAATTTTAAAAAAGATTCTCTGAAAGCAAAGCACCTTGCTCGTCCTTTACCTTTTGCTTTAAGAGAATTCATCATCACTTGTAGTTCTATAGTAGGTTTAGGCTTTATTGTTTTTGTTTCTTTACTTGTTAAGTCATGGTATTTTAGAGACAGAAACGAAACCCAATTAAATCAGATAGATATCGCTACATTAGCTTAGTCATAGTCTTCGTTTCTTGTAGAGATCAACCATGTTGTAATTGATTACTAGATTTAATTAAAATGAGTTACAATATATCACACTCTTAGAGTTTCTCACCGAACAGAATTTATTTATTTTTTTTCCGATCGAAAACGGTTTGAAGCTTTATCCAAAAGAAAAAAAGAATAAGAAACAAAACAAAACTACATTTCAGTTGAAGTGTTTACAGTGAATCATAAGTATACACATCGATCCAATTTAGCATTCGGGTTCATAAGACTTTAGTGCCTTTGGAGACACCCGAAGAAACATGAAGATTCAGATTCCCCATAAACATTTAATCCCATTGGAGACGGTACGACCATTTCCCTTTGCCACAATCAGCGGCCGAACCAGGATTCAAGAAAGTCAGGGGATCAGAATTTATTTTTGTAGGCAGACTTCAGTACATGCAGTTTGGGCTTCAAATTAAATGGGCCTTCAATGATACTTTTTAATTTTAGTATCATTATCGGAATCGGAATTGGAATTTGATCAGAACATGAAATCCTTCCAAGAAGCGTAATTGTGTGAGACCGACTAACTATAAGTAAAGGCTTAGTTCCATATCTCTGGCCGTACCTAGAGTTTTGAGTTATTATATCTAGCTAGCTCTTTCCTGATCAATCTTCCCCGGCCAGTAGAACTCGATCCAACAGTTCAATATATAATAATGCATTATCAACAGTATCGTTTCAGTTATTATATATCTTTCTTGTTTTTCCTCTTCATCATCACACTACTCCTTCCTTCCGTTCCGGCCAGAAACGCCCCATCTCAAGTTTTGCCACCAAGATGTGGTGTTCCTGACAATGATGATCATAACAAGTTAGGACATACAACTGAACACTACTCGTTTATGAAGGGCTGGGGCAGTTGGCATGGTTCCACGGTACCTTTGGTGTTAACTTACTCATTGTCGCCAGAACATACTATCGATTACGTAAAAATATCAGACATCCGTGTTACCTTTGCGCGGGCTTTCTCGAGATGGTCCGCAGTTATTCCAGTTGATTTTACAGAAACTCAAGATTATGAGCATGCTAACATCACCATCGGTTTTTATTATGGCGACCATGGGGATAGGGATCCATTTGTTAATAAAACTGTGCTTGCACATGCAAGTGGCCCGGGCTCAGGCGCACATATACATTTCGATGCGGCATTTACTTGGTCAGTTGATTTCAGTTCAGAGAAATCAAAAGATGCTTTTGATTTGGAAACCGTGGCGGTACATGAAATCGGGCATGTGTTAGGGCTGGATCATTCATCTATTCCTGAAGCTGTTATGTTTCTTGGCACACCCCCTAGAACGAAGAACGTAGACTTGTCTTTGGACGATGTCAATGGTGCTCAAGTTCTTTACGGCGCAAACCCAAATTTCAAATTAGATTCTGTGAAAGTAAAAAACCATGCTAGTCCTCCTAAGTCTTCTTTTGGTTTAAGAGAAATCATCACCATTTCTATTTCTCTAGTGGTTAAAGCATTGATTTTGTAATTTTGTCTCTAATTGATCTCGATCTTTTTCTTTTTGTAACCATTTCGTATATACGCCATCCAACTAGCGTGCGGTCACAGCACACATCACCGGCACATAGAAGCCAAGTCCAAGTAGTCCAAGTTTGTTGTAAGTAGGGTTGTCAACGGCACTCAACGTAACGGATATTTCCTCAGCCGCTACCGCTACCATTTAAATTAACGGATATCGGATATACGTTAAGTTCCGACGAAAATCTGAAATTCAATTCAACTACCGTTACGTTGGACTTAACGGATATCGGATAATTTTCCGATACCATCCTAAGATGTAATGAAGAGAATACACAACAAGTTATAAATCCTGTCGTCACCACACAAAACAAGTTCTAAATCCATGCCACACAAAATAAAAAGATACAGATGTTCCAAATGGACCAAATTACATGTTCAGATGTTCTAGCAAAAGAAAAAAACATGTTCTTGAAAAAGAAAAGATAAAGAAACTCCATCTCCATGTGTTGCGGCACTGTAGTGCAACCGCTAACCGCAAATGCATTCCTCCTTAGTCCTCCCTGAATCCTTACTTCTTGCTCCTTAGTCCTGAACTTCTGCATTTTCAAAGGAAAATCAAAAGTGTTAGTTAAGCTGGCAATGTCAGTGCAATAAATATAAAAGCAAATGAAAGATTAGGATGGAAAGTTACCAGTAATACAACTATCATTGTCACTGAGACTGAGATTTGGCAGCCAATCACCCAAACAAAGCAATGCTTGAACAAGTTATGGAGCTAATGAACTCCTATGAGATGCGACAACCCTACCACCAACACTAAACATTGATTCTGATGCTACACTTGTCACTAGAACAACCAATACATCTCTTGCAATCCTTGAGAGAGTTGGGTACTTAGGAGCATGATTCTTCCACCAACTTAAGATATCAAACCTCATTTCTTCAAAGGATGTGCCTTTAGGAAGAACTGGTTACTCGCTTGGTATGTCTCCAACTCTGACTTCTGAACCTCAAACACATTGTTTTCCATTATAAAATCATCATAACCAAATTCATTTGATGTAGCTGTAGAGATCTCCATTCTAGCTGAATTCATTCCACTATCAAAATAATCTGGAGCTGTAGTGTTGGTTTCATAAGCACAGTAAAGAGCATTGAGTGAACCCTGAAATTTGTTATAGTGACTTTGATAGTTTTGCACACCATGTACTCTCTTCAAAACAAACTCCACTCATCTAGCCTTATACCTAGGATCTAAAACAACTCCAATGTCCATCAAAGTGTTACTTTTTTTCCAGTAGCTATCAAATTTTGACCTCATATTCTTCCCCATATCTTTGATAACTCATGCTCACTTAATTCCCAGGCCTTAATGCATTTATTAACTTCTTGCACCCCATTGTAATACAAATTTGTTGTGGGATACTTAATCCCAGCAAATTTGGTTGAAATCACATCAAATATTTCCAAACATTCACATATATGTACTCCTTGTTGCCATTGCTGAGAAGTTGGTAGTATCTTGAAGTAATTATCCAAATCAGCTAGCCTAATAAAAGCTTGTCTCAAAAAAATTGCATCTTTAAGCATCTTAAAGGTGGAGTTCCACCTGGTATCCACATCTAAACCAACAGATCTTGAAGCAGGAAGCTTAACTTGGGAAATAGCACATTCAAATCTCTCTTTTCTAGCCTGACTTGACTTGACATATTTCACATACTCTCTAATTGCCTCTAATGCTAATTTCATTCCACACAACACAATCAAGTGCAATACATGATTACTATACCTAAGAACTAGACAATCCTTGCTATCAAGCCATGACTTCAGATTTGCCATCATAACATTGTTGGAGCTAGCATTTTCAGCAGCTACAACAAAAAGTTTATTATCTATGTTCCAATCTAGAGCTACTGATTTCACTAAAGATGCTAGAACTTCTCCAGTATGTGGTGATGGCACTAAAATGTATACTAGTGTTTTCTTAATCAGTTTCCACTCATCATCTATGTAATGCATTGTCACACAACAATAACCATCTTTTGTATGCTTACATGTCCACATATCTGTTGTTAAAATACATTTAGCTATAATTGTGTCAAATTGTTCTTGTAATTGCAGTTTGAACTCAGCTGTTATTTTCATGATATCATCCCTAACTGTATTCCTAGTGTAAAGCTTAGCAGCAGGATTCAGAGACTTAACAAACTCTCTAAAATATGGATGCTCAACTATAGTGATTGGATAACCATGCTTAGCAATCATCTTGGCAACAAGTATCCTAGTAGCATCAGCATCATACTTCCAATTAGCTAACTTAGTTTGTGCATTACCTGTTTTTATTGTAGTAATCTTTCTTTGTCCTTTCTTATTCTCGGGCTTTTCTTTGCAGGTATTAGCATGGTGATGCAAGCGACTGGTTCCTTGGTTACTGGGTGCAGGCATTCTCTTCTTACAATGTTTGCATTCAGCTATTAGTATCCCAACCTCCTTCATTTTTACAAGCTTCTTTCCAACTGACCTTTCAAAATCAATCCATACATCAGACCTTACTGAACGTAGTTTTTTCTTTTCTTCAACTATAATTGGATTTTCATCTACTTTTATTTCTGTTTCTTCTCTAGGATGAATCACATGTGTAACAGCAGCAGGTGTTGAATTAATTCCTGAACCTTGAACTTGGTTTGATGCAGCAGGCAATTGTGATGCAACTGAAAGTGAGAGATTGTTTGAGGAACCAACATGGTTTGATGCTCTTTCGCTTTGGGACATGATTAATTTCACAAATTTGTAAGATGCCCTAATTTCAGAAACCCTAAATTGAAAATTGAGTTTTTAAGATTGAAATTAAACTCAAAAGAAATAGAAGAAGAAAACCCTAGTTTTTTAATCATTAATCACACATGATTTGTATAGAGAAGAAGATGATTTTTTTGCACGAATTGAAAGGAATGAGACGACTCAGACGAGGAGGTGAGTTTTTCTTCTCTTTTTTTCTCTCTTTTGTGTCGACTGAACTGAAGAATGAGTGATTCATTCGAAGGATATTTAGCTAGGTATAGGAATTTACACGTGTTAAACACACATTATCGGATATCGGAAATAAGGCTAACGGAAATAGCCTTAATCGGTACTGTTACGTTAAGATAAAATATTTGTTATGTTATCGGATATGGATATCCGATTACCGATATGTCGGATGTTAACCTAACGGATTCCGGATATTCGGATTCGGCTAGCGGAAACGGATATCCATTGACATGCCTAGTTGTAAGTCCAAGTCTTTTGTAAGTTCAAGTCCTTCAGTGTATAGAAGTGGAAATATGTTGTAAGTCCAAGTCTTGCGTTGTAACAAGCTGTAATTCTCCCTGCAATATCGTATGATTTGTTTAGATTAGTTTCGAATATTTCTTCTGTAATAATATGTATATATAATGAATGAGAAACAATTAAGTCTACACAATTGTGAGACTATTAACAACTAAATCTAGAATCTTGATGGTATCATCTTGATACATCCTAGGACCTTTTCATCCCTTCCGCAAAATAACTCTTTGATTTCTCACAATGGTGGAGTCTACTAATCAATCACCTCCTTCCAGCCTTACTAATCACCCCACAGAAACCCAATTCAATCCACCTTCAAGTAATCTTCGAAACCTAGATCCTTATATGATTCATCCTAGTCACATTCCTACAACTATTTTATTCTCTCCACTTTTGCAAGGGACAACTATGGATCTTGGGTTCATGGTATTACCAAGGCCCTGAATGAAAAAGGGAAACTCAGTTTTGTGGATGGTTCTCTACCTCCTCCAACTGATAGGCTACAATATCAATGTTGGAAACGTTGTGATGATCTCGTGGGAAGCTAGTTACTCAACTCTTGTCAGCCTGACATCCTTGATAGTTGTTTGTATGCACCATCCTCCCATTTTATTTGGAAGGATATTCAGGTATACGTTTTTTCATATCTAATGATCCAATATTGTTTAGACTCAAATCTTCTATTGTGGCTATTCGTCAAGAATCCATGTCTGTTTCGTTGTACTATACGAAAATCAAGACTCTATGGGATCAGTACGATTCTCTTGTTGTCGCCACTAAAGTCTGCATCTGTGGAGCTGGTAAGTCCCTGTTGGAACGTATTGAACGAGATCAAGCTATGGTATTCCTCCAGGGCCTTCATGATAGATTCTCCAACTTGAGAAGCCAGATTTTGTTGATGGATCCTTTTCCTACTGCCTTGCGAATTTTCAACATGGTACAACAAGAGGAAGAACAATAGCACATCACTGTCAGTCCACTTCCTAACGTTGAATCTACTTCCATCAACATCAACCGTCATACTCCACATCCTACTCGTTCCTCTTCTAGTCACAACAAGCGTCCCCAACCACATTGTGACTACTGCAATCGTCATGGCCATGTTCATGACAAATGCTATCGTCTGCATGGTTTCCCATCCTCCTCTGCAACAACACCAATTGTTGCCAACACTATAGTCGTTCCTCAGGATCCTCAGTTTACAAAACCACCAATCATTCCTGCATTCTCGGCTGAACAATACTCCCGTTTACTTGCTCTCATCAACCCTCCACCCGAGGACACGCCAATGGAGCCCTGGGTGAACTTTGATGGTAAGCTTCTTAATACTTTTTTCTCTGAACCATGGTTTGTTAATAGTGGTGCTACTCACCACATTTGCAACTCATTATCCTATTTTACTTCATATTCTCATGTTATTACTTTAATCCAAATGCAACTCTCTGACGGTACTTTCTCTACTTTTAAAAATATTGGTGAAGTTGTTTTCTCACCAAATATTATGAATTCCTCTTCATTGATATTTTAAAGATTTGGCTATTGGAAATCTTCTCATTTACCGCCAAAGCCCCTAAAACTTCTTCTTCTTGATAGAGGAGGTTATCTTCCATTGACCAAAATCTTCATTACTAGGCTCACCATTCCATCCGAGCCTTGGCTAATAAGTAAAGAGAAACTTTAAAAAAACACAAGAGAATTACTAATAACTAATTAAGCATGTATGGAGCACAACTGCCATGGTACATGACTACACTCTTGGTGATGACGAGACAAGAGTGACTTATGGTTTGATTAATGTTTACTTGTTTGTTGCAAATTAACAATGTAAAGGGCTGGCCCGGGAGAAAGGCACGCATGTAAGCTCAGGCTCCCTGCATGTAATTTTGGAGATTCAAATGAACATCAAGTGAGATTCAAATTAACATCAAGTTACATTGGTACTTTTGCTTCCTCTAATCATATTTTCTTTTTAGGTTGTGATACATTGGTACTTTTGCTTCCTCTAATCATATTTTATTTTTAGGTTGCGATAACTTAAATTTAAATGTACTCATGTAGACAGTGGCGATTCATAAATACGGGGTAAGATCCGATGGCATGGTTATTAGAATGATATTATTTTGACATTTTGGCATCATTTTTCTTTACAAAACTCAATCGGCGAAGATATTGAAGCTAATTTTTTGGTGACATATCTAAATACTTAAAGGCCTAATCAAATAAAACTCCCACGTTAAACGGTGAAGAAACCCTAGCTTTTTATTGGTCGAAATAAGCTGTTTGTGGCTTTTGTGAAACGGGAGTTTTGGTAAGGACACTTAGCAACGTATGATTGGTTTAAAAATTATAAATTCAAAAGGAAAACTTAACCAACGTGTTATGAAATTCCAAATTCAATTGGTTGTCGAGTACCTAGCATATTAGGAAACTTTTTTTCCAAATTAATACATAAATTCCAATTTCAAGTTGTCTGAACGTGATTCATTCCTATGGCAGAGTAACCAAATGAAGCATGCCCTGGATTTCTTACTGGCTATTCCTATCGCTGATCTAAATCATCAAATTGGTTCGAGGCAGTTTAGTGCGGTACTATGTTATAGACTTGGTTTCCCCTTGTTTGAACCGGATAGTTTGTGCCCCTTTTGCAAGAGGGGGATGGATGTTTTTGGCGACCATGCAGTGCACTGTACGAATGAAGTGGGTTCAAAATTTTAGCATGATTTGGTACGTGATACGATTACAGACATGTGTTATCGGGCTAGGGTGCCTGTACTGAAAGAGGTGGACTTGGGTCTTTTTGCGAACAACGGTACTTCTCTGAGACTAACTGATGTTCTTGTGCTCAATTGGGATAATGGTCGGGACATTTGCTTCGATGTGACGATCGTGTCGGTCTTTGTTGGGAGTAATGGTCGTACTTTGGAGGTAGGACGGGCTATCAAGGATGCTGTCAGTCGCAAAAATGCCAAGTATTTGGAAAAATGCACTTCGCAAGGAGATATGGGTTTGGTGCTTTGGCTTTTACTACTCTTGGTGATCTTGGTGACGGAACAACAGACTTTATTGAACGGCTTCGCAATTATATGGCTAGTCATGATGCTAATGTGCTTGTAGGAGATTTCCTTTTTCATAGGTCAAGTTTGGTAGTCCAGAAAGGAGTTGGAGCCCAGCTTGTTGCTCGGCTTCCAACTAGTTTTTTGTCTGATGAGAATTCTTTCGAATTTGATTAATTATTCTGTCATGAATTATTAATTAAAAAAATAAAGAATAAACTGACTAAAAATACTTAAAAGAAAAAGAAAAAAAATCCTACACATTTCACAGCAAATCAAAAATCAACACTGGGCGGGGAGAAGCCCAGCGCACACCAAATCCAAAATATGGTTAAAATAAAAATAAATGTCTGGTGCGTTGCATGGGCACAAATCTAGTTCCTCTTATAAAACTCTACACTCCAATTAAAAATGAGTGCATTCTGATATGTATAAGAGTATAAGACCACCATCCACCATTTTAGTGCAATACGAATTATTCGGGATGAAATATAAGTTGATTTGAGTTTTAAAGAAAAAACCAATATTGAAACATATTTTGAGAAAATTTAACCTGGCGAGATTGGGGTATACCCAATTTTAAGGGGACCTAGTCGGCATTTTTATAAAAGGGTGATTTTACTTTAATACCCTTGAACTAATTAAATCTTAAAAATAAACCCATTTCTTAATTTTATTAACCCTAAAATTAAAAAAATTAAACAACTCTTAATCTTCCCTTCTTCTTCTTCATCTGCATCTTCCATCAACCAAAGCCATATAAAAATCTTCAACTTTGATTTTCCAAAATAATTGTTTACATTACCGGCGAAAAGAAGACTATAAGTGATGTTTAAACTCAAACCCATCATTGTGTTGTGTGATTTGATTGTTATATTAGGTTAAAAATCGAAAATTGTGATTTCTGTGTTTTTGGTCGGCAAGGTCGTAACATGCATATCTTGCCGACTTTTCATAACAACCATGGCGACTGTAAATTTTTTCAACAGCCGGCAGGGTAGTTTTTGAAGATCTTGCCGACTAATAAATTTTTTCAACAGCCGGCAGGGTATTTTTTGAAGACCTTGCCGACTAATACATTTTTCTTAACAGCCGGAAGGGTATTTTCAACAGCCCGCATGGTATTTTTTGAAGACCTTGCCGACTAATACAGTTTTCTCAACGTAATTTAATGTGGTTTTTTTTGATGACCTTGCCGACTAATAAATTTTTTCTTTCGTCTCCTGTGTGTTAAAAAAATAAAGTCGGCATGATCTTCATTCGTCGACCTTGCCGACTTTTCATACTATCAGAACTGAAAGTGTTGATTTTTGATCTAATTTTGAGTATTATTTCATACAATAGCTTTGTAATCCCCTCTTTAGAAGTGTTTGGGTAGTGTGCTTTCATCTCCGTTCCAAAATATTTTTTCAAAACAAATTTTTTCATCAAAAAACTTCCCAGAGTTCAATCAAAAATTTCATTACTCAAATTCATAATTTGAAAAGTTTTAATATAAACTCAATTAATTAACCTAATCAGATTTTTAGTATTAATTAAACAAGGGTATATTAGCCATTTAGAAAATATATGGTTAAGGGGTGACCTCTTTAACTTCAAAATGACCCTATTTTGTCTTATTGGGTGTACCCCAATTAATCTGGGTATACCCCAATCTCGGCAGGAAATTTAATATGAATGAAATTTATTATTCGGGACCTATTAATGCTTAGGGAGAACTTTTGAAAAAAAAAAAATTATGATTTTATCGAATTTATTATTTTAGCACTAAGGGCACGAGTCGGGGCTATAAAATTTTATTATTTTAACAAGAATATGATATTAACGAGTATTATTTTAAAGAAATTATACTATAGCAGATAAAAATTAAATGAAGTATGTCGTTAATTTTCTTGGGATGGAAATTAAAAAGTTAGTCACTAATCAAATGCATGAAAGATAAGAAAATTGAAACCTTAACTCGAAAGATACTCAAGAAAATCAAAACCCTAACTCTAAAGAAACTCATAAAATCAAAACCCTAACCCGAAAGAAACTCATGAAAATCAGAACCACAACTCTAATACAAGAATGTCATCGAAGATCGTTGTTATAGGTGCACCTGAAGAAAAAAATTGTTTAATGAAAGCCCTAACTGGGGTGGTTTTTACTTAGTCATATGGTAACTAGGAAAGATCCTTAATTAAACATGATAAAAATCAGAGGAAATTATATGAAGAATCTATTTGATCGGTGACTATGTGGTTGAACACTTTGGAAATTGTAAATTTCGTCTGTTGGTCAAAGAAGTTGCTAATCAAATGTTTTCCACATATGTGCGTATTGACAAAAAATCATAAGAAAAATCAAAATTCTTACATATCCATATCGAACAAAATTCTCATATTCCTTTGAAAATTTTATTTTCATCGCGACTTAAATCTAGATTATAAATATCATGGATCAAATGGACCAAATTATACAGAAAGATGAATAAAGCTTTACTAACCAAACGGTTATGGAGATTTTCAAATGCAAAAGAAGTTATGTGGAGAGAGATTATTAAAGAAAAGTATGGAACTTTTCACCACCATATATCCCATTTCGATCAATACCTTACTGTGAAAAAAAATCTTCATACATAAAAAAATGCAGAACTCTTGAAAGATTAATAAGAAACCTCTAGAATAAAACCTCTAGATAAACTTCTGTAGAATTTCAAAAACACAATTCGTTTGAATCACAGAATTCTAATGAATTATAGAAATCATATCACCAAGGCATAGCAGTTTTTGCTTATGTTTAACTCCTTTTAGTTTTCCTTTGTCTTTTATTTTTCTTTTGCTCTAATGGATCTCTTTTAATCCCTCTCTTGTAGGTTTCTCTGTTTCACTTCATGGAAACCATCCAGTATGGGTCCTCCCAGTTCTATATTTTATAATAACTTTATTGTTATAATCTTCTATGGTATTATCGGTTTCGCCGGGCAAATAGCTTTGCAAATCATCAGTCTCCAGATGTTGTCCAACAGTATGTCTCAGTATTCTTATGAAGTTAATCATGTGTATGATCGTATGGGTTTCTGTAAGTTTTCACAGACTCACTCGGTTCTTCTGAGTCAACAAAGTCATAACCAGAATTTTAATTTTGAATTTTCAAGATTACCTCCATTCAAGGGGCGAAGAAAGCTCACTCATATTAGATGTCCCCCGGATTTGCCTCAGTTGACCATGCACTCATTTAAGGATATATTTTCTTCAGCGAGTATACCGGTATTTCTGTTCTTTACTTACTATAGCATTGATCACAGAAGGATATGCAGTTATAACATATCTTCACCATATTTATCCTGTATAAAGGGTTCCACAGTTACTGCAAGGAAAACTTATTCTCATTTTTTTGAAGTCTTTCATAAAAACTTCACAGCAATGGCGTCTTCTTCTAATAATCAAGTATCCTCCATAACTAGGAAAATGCAGAACTCAACCATTCGTGATCTTTGTGCAAACTGTAATGCGAAGAACTTTAGGGTCAAACCAAACTCTAGTCTCTGAAGCATCAAATGAGTGGAAACACACCTTGGTGGGAAAACTATTCTCAGAAGACCCGATCGATACAGAAGATGTGAGGAAAGCTACCATCTCTTTATGGAAGAGATATAAAGTAAAAGAAGTGCGAGGTATTGATAAGAATGTCTTTTTATTCAAGTTTCACGCAGAGGACATAATGCAGGTTGTTCTTAAGAAAGGTCCATGGAACATCTTTAAATGTTTGCTTAACCTTAAAATCTATGATACTTCAATCAAAGTGCAAGACCAAAAGTTCACTCACCAGGAATGGAATGTTCAGTTCCAGCATCTCCTTTTAGAACATCATTCTCCGTCTGTAGTCAATGATGCTGTTAACGAGATGGGAGAGAAGGTATCGATTCATCTAGAAAATTGTAGACCAGGAGCGGGAAATCCAATCACAGCAAGAATTAAAATTGATTTGTCAAAACCTCTCCATCGAGGTGGATGGTGGAACACTGCTGCAGGGGGGGTAGCTTGGGTACGTTATCATTGGGAGAGACAATTGCACAACTTATGCAAAGAGTGTTTCACTTTTGACCACAATGATGAGGAATGTGCAAATATAGCTGAAGATTTGAAGATTTGTCGTTACACAAATGAGGAGTATATTGCTCATATTCAAGAGTTGGCCATTACCTATGGTGTGGAAGTTTCTGAATATATTGATTTGATGGTGCAACAAATTTGTGTAACAAGTAAAGCACAGTTAGCAAAGGAAAATGAGGAAGGCAGAAAGCTGAAAAGATCCATAAACAATGAAGAAGAAAACGACTTGTCTGGAGACGATGATATCTGTGAAATCACACATAACCAAAAACTAAATAAGAATGTTGGGGAAGGAGCATCTAATATGGGGACTGATGAAATGGAACACGATTTAATTGAAGAAGGACCACAAACTGGAAAGGAGTATTTCCATGACGGAAACGAGAATCCTGCTGCTAAGGTATCAATCTCTCTTTATCATTATTTTTCCTATCATTGTCTCTTTCCAAGCTTCTTTAATTCTACGTTTCCTGATTAAGTTTTAGTGCAACATAAAACTAAAAGTATGAAAGTCTTAAGCTGGAACTGTCAAGGCTTCTTAGGGAAAGACACTAGACAACATTTGCAGCACCTAATCAAAATTCACTCTCCGTACATTGTCTTTTTATCTGAGACAAAGATTAATGATGACAGAATCCTTAGGATGTCTAGATTCTTATATTTCCCCAATACTTTCCACGTCCCATCCATTGGGTTAGCTGGTGGTCTTCTTTTCCTGTGGAAAGATGGCTTCTCTCTTGATATAGTTGGTTCTGATGATAAATCTATTCATGTTATTATTACAAATGACCCTAGCAAAGGTGAGTGGTTCTTATCTTGTGTTTATGGAACTCCTTATAAAAAAGAACAACCAGACCAATGGTCTAACTTTTTGAATCTTAGTACGTCCGTTAAAATCCCCTGGGTTCTCATTAGGGACCTTAATATTAATCTAGACCCTCAAGATAGGAATTCTAAGTCTTATTCTTCTACTCCTAAGGAAGTTATAGAAGCCATTAGTAAAGCGGGGCTGATAGATCTAAATTTTAGTGGAAATCCTTTCACTTGGACGAGCAACAAACATGGTACAGGTAAATTTAAATCTCGTATTGATAGAGCTTTAGTTAATTGTAATTGGTCTCTTGCTTTCCCTGATGCTCTCTTAACTAATCTCCCGCAAAGGGGATCAGATCATTCATCATTGTCCAATTCTTCTTGACCTTTATAAACCCAATACAGGTTCTGGCAAAAATTGGAAATTCTGGGAGCATTGGCTTCAAAATAGTCAGTGTCATAAAGAAATAAAAACAGCATGGTCTGCTAGTTTTCATGGTTCAAATGCTTTTGTTTTGTCAAACAAACTCTCTAATACTAGACACATCTTGTCTAAATGGAGTAAGGCTACTTTTGGTGATATTGAAGGCAGAATTATTACTCTTCAGTCGCATATTTCTCAACTACAAAACTCTGACAAATATGGAAGTAACACTGAAGATGTCATTAAACTTGAGAAAGAGATTAGCACCATGGATGATATTGTGGCCAGCTCAAATAGGCAAAAAGCTAAGGATCGATTCTTCAACGACATGGATAAGAACTCTAAGTTTTTTCATATCAGAGCTAACAGAAGGAAATCCCGTAATAGGATTGATGCTCTTCTCTCTCCAGATGGCACATGGTGTTCAGATAAAGTTTCCCTTGAAACTCTGCTTAGCAATCATTTTCAAAATATTATGTCAACATCATCACCAAAGGACAACTATTATTTTTTGGAACACATTCCGGCAATTATCACGGATGAATATAACGAAGAACTTGAGGTTATTCCTACAGATGAAGAAATCTACAATGCCCTAATGACTATGGATCCGTGGACAAGCCCAGGGCCGGAAGGTTTTCCACCCGGATTCTATCAAACCAATTGGTCTACATTTCAGCATGATGTGTGTAGTATGGTCAAGTCCTTCTTTCATTCAGGCTTTCTTCTCAAGGAACTCAATAAAACAAGAATATCCCTTATTCCCAAGGTAAAATCTCCAAGTAAACCAGAGGACTTTAGACCCATTGCCTTGTGCAACTCAGCTTAAAAAATTATTTCCAAAGTCATCTCTCTCAGATTGAAGAAGCATATTGCAAGGATAATATCCCCTATGCAAGCTGCTTATGTCCCTGGAGGATCGATTTCTGAGAATGTCTGCCTAGTGCAAGAGATCTTGCAAGATATGAAAACGAAAAAGGATCGCAGGTGGTCATTTAGCTCTTAAAATGGACATGTCGAAAGCTTTCGACAGATTAGAGTGGAGTTTTCTAATTGAAGTATTACAAAAATTTGGTTTTGGAGAGAAGTTTTGTCAGCTCATCCGTCAATGTATAAGTACGACTCAGATAGAAGTTCTTCTCAATGGCAGCCCAATGAAAGCTTTTAATCCTTCTCGCGGAATTCGTCAAGGAGACCCTTTATCTCCCTATTTATTCATATTAGCAATGAAATCTTTTTCAAGAGTTCTTGCTCACTGTGAATCTTCAAAACAACTCACATGCATGAAAATCTCTAGGTCAGCTCCTAAAATCAACCATCTACTATTCAAGGATGACCTGTCTCCTATTCTGCAAAGCTACTTTGGATCAGACTAGAAGGCTTCTTAAAGTTATAGAGGATTTCAGTTCATGTTCAGGGCAACTTATCAACTTTAACAAGTCTGCTGTTTTTTTTCAGTTCTAACATGGATTCTTCAAGACGCCAAATTTTCAACGGCATCCTCCAGGTTAGAGAGTTAAACCTAAAAGATGAACAATATTTAGGTTTACCTTTTTTTGTCGGAAGAAATAGAAGTATGCCTTTTTTAGTCCTCCAAGAGAAGATGAATCAACGTTTTTCCACTTGGAACGCAAGCAATATGTTAGAGGCGGCTCGTTCTGTGATGATTAAAAATGTGTCTAATGCCATTCCAATTCACTATATGAAGAATTTTAAACTCCCTGAAGCTACCATAAACAAGTTAAACTCGTCGCAACAATCATTCTGGAGGAATAAAAAATCAAATAAAGGTAAGAAAGTTATCACCCGGAGGAAAGTTTGTCACCCTAAGTCTGAAGGTGGACTGGGCTTTCGAGATTTGCAAATTTTCAATAGAGCCTTGCTGGCTAAGTCTTCTTGGAAGCTCTGTACGGACCAATCCTCTATCATGTCCAAGTCCCTTCGTGCAAAGTATTACCCAGATGAAGATTTGTTTGAGTTGTAGAATAAACCTAAATCAACCTGGTCTTGGCGTAGCATCAGCTCGGAACTTCAGTTTGTCAAGAGATATAGCTGCTGGAATTTAGGAAATTGGGAAGTTATTCAAATTTGGAAACACAGATGGATCCCTGATCTACAAAATCCTCCTACGCCTAAACAAGATTGCACTACTGCGCATGATTACACCTATGTTCATCAACTCTTTACAACGGATTCTACAGCTTGGGATGTCTCTATACTTCAGACGTTATTTAACTCTGAAACGATTGAGCATATTATACGCATCTCTATCCACTCTTCTCAACCTGACAGGTTGATCTGGCTTCTGGAGAATAACGGTAAGTTCTCAGTTAAATCCTGCTACAAACAGATGTACAATGAAACTACACCCATCTCGGCGGTAGACGACAAGATGAGGAGAATTTTTAATAGATTGTGGAAACTTAACATGCTGCCAAGAATCAAGCAGCTTTTGTGGAAGGCTATATCAAATCTTCTTTCAACTAAAGATACTCTTAGCGCAGCAATTGTTGGTGATAACGATTCCTGCCCTCTGTGCAACCAATATTCTGAAACCTCTGCTCATCTCATAATGCACTGCAGCTTCTTAAGAGCTGTGTGGTTTGCTGTGGTTGGTTGGACTTCTCACAATACCGGCACTTTGTCTGATTGGGTTTGTAGCTGGTTTGACAGTTTACATAGTGGCGTAATAACTGAGAAAGAGATCACTAAAAGAGTCATCGTCTCCTGGAGTTTATGGACAGAAAGATGTGCGAAAGTTTTTCAGCATAGCAATTCATCGCCTGAAACCGTTATTCAAAAATGCATCACCGTATAGAAGAACATCTTAACAGACTTGATAATTCCCCGGTCTTTCACTGAAAGTGAATCGCCAGACTGTCCACTGGATTCCTCCTCCCATTAACTCTCTTACATTAAATTGTGATGGTTCATTTAATTTAAATACTCTATCAGGTGGTGTAGGTCTAATCATTAGAATTCTTCAGGTACTCAACAAGCAGCAAGGTGCATCTACTTGAATGAAGTTAGGAGTGCAGAGCGGGCGAGTGTATGGGCTTGTGGTTTGCGGTGCAATGGGCAAAAGACCTAAAGCTGGAGAGAGAGTTTTTTTGAGATGGATGCGAAAGTTGTTGCGAAGTCATTAACAATGAAAGGAGCACTGTTGATTGGAGACTCCACTACACTATCCTGAGATTAAACAAGTTTTTTTCGTTTTTACTTCTTGGAAACTATCTTATGTTCCTAAGGAAAGAAATAAAGTAGCTGATGCTCTAGCCAATATGGCTAGAACTGATAGAATTTCAAATTCCTGGGGTTCTTTATCCCCTCTTGCAATATCGAATTTACTCGATGTAGACTCATCTCATGCTTTCACATGAGTTTTTAATTAAATCTATCTTCTTGCTTCAAAAAAAAAAAAAAAGTATGGTGTTGATGTTTGTGGTTGGATATCTAAATCTCCAAAAATCTCTTATGGAAGGTCATTATGGAAGGGCATCATGAAATGTGAAGCCAAATTTAGAAGCCACATTCAGTTCAAAGTAAACTCTGGCAGTGTTGCCAGTTTTTGGAAAGATGTTTGGTTGGGTGAAATTCCTTTGCAACAAAAGTATCCAAACTTATTTGTTGTTTCAAGACACAAGGACAAGACTGTTAAGGAGATTTTTGTGGAAGAAAGTAACAGCTGGAATTTAGTTGTTCCTAGAAGAATGAATGTTGTCACTAGAACTGAGCTTAATAATCTTCAAAAAAGTCTCAGTACGTACTTTTGTCATCAACAAAGATGCTGAAGATAAGCTTCTGTGATATTTGCATAAAAAGGTAAGTTCACGGTCAAATGATCAACTTATGATATGTTGACAAATGAAGTTATTGATCAGGAACGGATATTTGTGTTCAAATACATTTGGAATCAGAATATTCCTCCTAAAATTGCTTTCTTCTTATGGCTTTTAGCTCACAATAGTCTTCCCACTAAATATGTGTTAGCAAGAAGAGGTATGACAGTCAGCTCAACTTGTATGTTTTGTGGTAACAATGAAACAGTCAATCATATGTTCCTACATTGCAACTTTGCTAGGAAAATTTGGTCTCATTTTCAAGATAAATTAAGATGGGAAGTTTACTATGCCAGATGATTAATTTGTTCACAATTCTCTTTTCTTGGAATATGTCTCTTAATTCTTCTCAGCAATTTCAGATTTGGAGGATGATTTCAGTGGCCGTAATATGGTCAATTTCAGATTTAAAGATGATTTGGCTTGAAAGAAATTCAAGAGCTTTTTCTGACATAAAACATACTGAGGTAGTTGTGCAGCATATGATCATATATACTCTTTTTACATGGTGTCTCATTTACAGGAACCTGGAATCTTCTTATTACAGGGATGTAATAACTACCTGGCACAATCTTTATTTTGATTTCTTGTAACTCTAAGAGGTAGCTTGTTACCTTCTTAGCTTGCTTTTATCGTTTCTTTGTTCTTGTATCTTTGAGGGTGGTACAAATCTTTTGTACCCTCTTCGGTTTTTGATCTATAAAAGTTTTCTTTACCAATCAAAAAAAAAAAAGAAAAAATCACGGATCGACAAATCCTAACATTTAATTAAAACTAATAATCCAAATTTCAATTATCATCAAACTTTTACTTTTTTTAGGGAATCATTTCACCAGTTAAGAGTGCTACAACCAAAACCCCCACTACCACACTGCTCTAGGGGTTTTGGTCCCATTTGACTACACATAGTATCCAAAGTGTTGAATAATCATGAGTCACTACTGTTGTGGGTTTAAATATGAGCTGAAAATGGGCCACTGGGCCATATGAATGAGCTCAGCCTAAGTGAAATTTGTATGATTAAGAGAGATTGATTAATGCTAATCCTATATAAAGGATTCGTCATTCAGTTTACCAAACATTTGATTTCTGTGTGATTAGATACTTTACCAAAATCCATATCCACTCTTGTTTAATGCTAATCACATCATTATCATGCTCGTCATCATCGTCATCGACTCATTGCTATAATCTAATCAATCAATAAAAAGTAAACACTACTACTACTATGACTTTATTTTATCAATCCCATCATTATTTGGATTACTACTAGTAGTAGTAGTGACTAGAAATTTATCCAAAGTAAGCAAATTTTTAAGAAACCCAACTTTGCAAGTAAATGAGTAATTATCCATGTTATCTTGTTACTTCCTAAACACAGAACGCTACTATGAAGCACCTAATTTGATGCTCACTTTTACTATTTTACTAGAAACGAGTCTGTTTGGATACTATTTAAGAAGTTACGTTTCAATTTGTTGAAACAAAAATGTTAAGAAAACGTAACTTATTTGGATACGTATTCAGACTTTTAGACTTCAGAAAATCGAAAAATCAAAAGGTAAATTGGCGGCATTTTTTCATATATATTTAAGTAAAGGTAAATTTTTTTTTTTTTTTTTTTTTTGTGAAGAAATTTTTTGCTTCTAATTATGGGATCGATTACCACATGGTAAGCAAACAATCTTTTAGTTTGGGAATAAAATTTCTAAATGCCTTTTATTCGTATAGGTAAACAAGTTAACTTTTCATCGAGCAAGTTGTTTTTTCTTTAAATTTTCAGAGATTAACTTTAGCTTTTATTTCTGCTTCTGTTATCCGGCCATATCCTATTAACTTTTCGAGCAGGTTCAACCAGTTAAACAACCCCGCTGCTGCCACAAGTTAAAATTTCGTCATAATGCAAGTGACATGTTAACATGTCATGCATGGTCCAAAGACGAGAGTTTTAGAGAGTATTATTGTCTGTATCGAATAAAGCAACTTCTGGTGACCAAATTTGTTGTTTCGTGTGTGTGTTAACAAACAAACTTATGATTTCTGGCCAAGTTAAATTTGCGAAGATCAGCAGCATAATAATATTTCACGGCGTGAATGTGTGTCACCATCTCATGCAAACCCACCCACCCAAGTCTCCATCCATAATTGGGCATCGACGTGTTACCATGCCTTGAAGAATGCTTTTGAAACACAGTTATATATGGACATATCTTTTATTTCTTATCCTTGTGATTTCTTTAAGGCATCCCATCCAATGACTTCCATTGTGGCAACATTTTCCTCGTATTAATTAGAGACTACTTGTGAAGGGGGATCCCATTAGCAATACGGAATGCTTTCATGGTCCAAAGTTATGAACTACCGGATATTCCATGAATCATGTAAAACAATCATGATTGCAGGATGTATTAGTTTGATCTAAAGAACTATAGACATCATTGTCCATTAACCAAAATATATTCACCTCATTGGTTAAGAAATCATTTTAAGAAATTTGGTCAAGTGGATTTTTGTTCTCAATTTAATACCAAATGATTCCATAGTATCTTTTAAGCTTTTAATGTCTCTTTAAGTACATGGTATACTCATTGCTTGTTGTATCATTTCTTACAACATTTCTTATTGAACAAACCAAGCTCATAAAAAAGGGAAATGCTACTTTTAAGGGATGATTTCTCCCGATAAAGGGAAATGCTACTTTTAAGGGATGATTTCTCCCGATAAATAATCCCGACTGAGAGAATAGTGGGATCCACCGTAACACCATTTATAATCTCAATGTAGAGAGGCATTTCCAGGACTACACGATCCCCTATTAGGATTTTACTCGGGAGAAATGTCGGTGGGTGTATCATTTGCGCATAAAAAAGAGCCTGAATTCCCCGACCAGCAGGTTGAAAAATTATATATATGACTTAGTGAAAAAGCGGGGGTAAAGATTGAAACTATTGAAAAAAAACCGTTACCAATGAGAATCGCTTTCCCATTCAGCACCGGCTCTATTTCAAGCTTTTCTCCAAAACCCTTCTGAAAAAACGGGGGTATAACAACCACACCCAATATTTCGCATAGCAGTTTGTATGGACAAACTCCAATATACTTTCTAGAGAATCAACTAGACAGTCAGACTCAATCTAGATAAAAAGTATATCAAAGAGTTTATATCTCAATCTCTCAATTTGATCTTTGCTCAAGCAAATATGAATTTGCAAGTCTTTATCAAAGAGAGATAACTTGGATGGTACCAAAGACCAATATCCAAGTCTCAATCAATTTAAATCAACAACCAAAAGGTCGGATATTCTAATTGATTGAACAACGCACAACCTGTGACATTTCAATTATATAAATAAATATGATGCGGAATAGAAATAACACAGACACCATAATTTTGTTAACGAGGAAATCGCAAATGCAAAAAAAAACCCGGGACCTAGTCCAGATTGAACACACACTGTATTAAGCCACTCATGCACACTAGCCTACTCCAAATTAACTTCGGTCTGGACCGTAGTTGAAACCCAATCAATCTCACACTAATACAAGGTACAAGCTTATGCTCCTACTACGCCTCCGATCCCCGAGCAGATGCTACGTACTTGATTCCCTTAGCCGATCTCACCCACAACTAAGAGTTGCTACGACCCAAAGTCGAAGACTTTAATAAACAAATTTGTATCACACGTAAAAGTCTATGGTAATAGATAAATCCCGTCTCCCACGAATATACCTACGAGTTTTTGTTAAAGCCTTTTGATAAATAAAGGTGAACATGAACCAATTGATAACACGAACTTATATTCCCAAAGAAAAATGAGCCTAGTATTATCAATCATCTCACAATAATCTTAATTGACGCAATAAAATCATATTGCGGAATCACAAACGATGAGATGAAGTGTTTGTGATTTCTTTTCTATCTTTCCTATCGGAGATATAAATCTCAAGCCAATTATTCCAATTGTACTCGTACGATAGAAACAACAAGATCAGATCACACAACTACAAGAAAAGTAGTATCGATTCCTCGCTTCACAATCCCAATGAAGTCTTTAAGTCGTTAACCAGGAGTTTAGAGAAGAAAAACCAAGGTTAAAGGAGAAACGACTCTAGCTTATGCAACTAGTATCACACGTGAAGGTGTGGGATTAGGTTTCCCGTTGCTAGAGTTCTCCCTTATATAGTTTTTCAAATCATGGTTTGCAATCAATGTTAGCTTGGTAACAAAGCATTCAATATTCACCGTTAGATGAAAACCTGATTAGATTCAAGCTAATATTTCTCAACCGTTGGATCGAAACCTTAGCTTGTTACACACAAATGAAATGTCCAATTTTGGTTTTATGTAATCGTTCCCAAACATTAACATTTTTTTGTTCAACAATAGTTAACCAAATGGTTAGCCATATGATCACTCTTATATGAACCATATTCTTCTTCACCATAACTAGTTCAAATGACTCAAATGAACTAGTTATAGAGTTGTTCAATTGCTTAGATCTTATGTAACTACACAAGACACAATCGAAGCAAAAACGGTTTGATTCACTCGAATCGGTTCATGAACTTTATAGCCATGGTTTGCAAAAGCATTCCTTAGTTTATATAAACATGAGTTCAAGAACAACCGATTTTAGATATAACCTACTCAAGTTCGCGTACTGGGTTCGCAGACTTAAGCTCACGGAAGGAGTTCACAAACTCCAGCAGAAATTCTCATGTCGAGAACTTCCTCCAGTTCGCGGACTTGGCTCACGCCACATTTCGTTTCTCTTGATCAACAAAGTTCGCAAACTTTGGTTCAAGGAATAAGAACTTATACATATATGTGTTTCCACAACAATGCTTATATCCTACCAATGGTTATGTAATCTAAACTCTCATTTCAATCATTGAAACATTCTTAGAGAACGTTATATAGCCGTTATTTACAGACCATTTTTCGTCAGAGCAATTTTCAAAGTGATTGAAACATAACATGACATTCGTCACTAGGTAAAGATGAATTTGGCTAAAGCGAAAGCTTACCAACACATATTTCGATAAATAGATAGGCAAGATAAACTCATCTCGAAATAGCAAATGTGTATAGTGAAAGTCTATATATCAAAACGACTTTTTGTCTCAAGAATAGAGATAGAGTAAATAGACTTTTGAGTGACAGATAAGTTCAAGTCTCCACATACCTTTTAGTCGATGAAGTTCCACTAGTTCCTTGAGTAGTCCTTCGTCTTGTATGATGATTGCCATGGAGTTCTTGATCTCAACTACACTTTCTATCCTAGTCCGATACCTTTAGCTATAGTAGGCTAGAAATCAATACTTATAGTTTTGGTCACTAACATTGACAAAGATGCTTGAGATTGCAACGCATGCGATTTCGACCGAGCAATTCTCTAACACCTTCAATATCACCGTGTTTCGACCTAATATTAACAATTAAACCTCTGTTTCACCGTCCCTATAACACCAATCAGATTGATGTTGCTCATATTTTATGATATCTTCTTTTAATTTTGATTCCTTTCTACGTTTGCTTTGCTACTGCTGTGTTGAATAAATATCCAATGAGGGTTTCCAGATCTGTTTTGCTTCAAGTTCCTTATCGGATCCTAGTTTTCCTAGTTCAATAGACGATTAATCCTCTCATGTTTCAGGTAATCTATACTTCTCAAAGGTTTTGTTGATTTAAGCATCCCGCAAAGATTTTAGCTAGGTTTGCAGCTAGATCTTGAGTTTCTTCTGTGGGGTTTTTCGAATTAAGTTTGCTCTTTCTCAGAGTTTCCCCTGAATAATCTGGTAATTCAAAACCCTTATCGTTTTTTGCTTATCTCAATCATGGTAAAAAAAGGAAAAACCTTTTCTCATTCAGTTGTTTTTCCTTTCAATTTCCAGCTGAATTCAATCCCCCCCTTTTGAGTTTTAGTCCTACATTTAGGAGAATGTTGTCTCACTTTTAAAACATTTTCATCTTGAACCTGTGTTGTGTTTCTCTGCAAGATTGTTTGTTCTTCATCCCCTTCAAAATTTCCAACTGTTCTTGCACCTAGTTGGGTGTGTTTTGTCTTTGTGTTTGTTTTGGTGGTGGGTTTCTACCCTATGTGCCTTTTTGTGTTCTTGTTGTGCTTGGTGTTTAGTTTTTTGAAGGTTCAAAATTGTTTTACTTGTTAAATGTTTGGAAAGCAAGTTTTCTGCTTGGTTTGAATTTGCTATCTGGTTTGTTTGTGTGTTGAGACCAGATATGCATTTACCTTGTGAGATGTCTATTTTTTTGAAGTTAGGGGACCTTGTATTAGTTTTACCTGTACTAAAGTTATCTGCAGAAGTTTTTGTTTTGAATTTTTCATATTCTTGAACCTCGATAGCCCTGATAAAACAACCTCATAGACAAATATCTCGAATGGAAGAATTATTGGATTTAATTGCCTTATGAAGAATCCTCAACTTGAAGATTTGGCTTCTTCAACCAGAGAATGATATTCAATATCTTTGGTGCATAACGACGGAACCAGGGGATAATCGGCACACTCTACATCAACTCCTTTGTGTTTATTTGGACCTTGGAAGCCAACCAGCCAACAAACCTGAATCTTAATTCTTTCTTCACATCAGGCGGCAACAATAGAACAATCAACTTCTCATCTTGTTGCTATCCAGTTTTAAGGAAACCAAGAAGATTGCTACACTTATTGAAAGAGCAGACAACTAGTCCTAATTTGGTGTTAATGGGTCGGTGGAACAGACACCATCTATATAGTTTCTCGGTATTATTAGTATAATTGCAGTAGACAACTTAGATAATATTAGCATTTACTAGTTTCTTATAACATAAGTATCCAATAGTTATTTCTAAGTGCGGTAGATTTTAAGTTATTAGCTTTACAAGCTCTACTTTAATTAGTTTAGGTTACTGTTTTTTCTAGAGAGTTTTATCACGTCTGAATTTAGCTCAAAGAGTTTGCACACTTCTTTTATCTTATATTGAGGCTAAAACTACTTAGATTCATCTTCTTCATCGATTCAAAGCTTAAGACTCCTTTTGAAGATATGGATCAAGGCGGGAAAAAAGGGGACACACAAATAACATTCGGGAAGTTCATCTCAGCATTTGAATGTAAATGCCTTACTAGCACCTTGAATCAAGTGCATCGAGACCTACTACCATCATCCAAATCCTTATGGACTCTGTCATGTCCATCAAAAATACAACTTTTCTTGTGGAAAGCATTGAACGAAGGCCTTTTGACCTTCGACACTAATTCCAACATCTTCCCCAAATGCAACTTTGATCTGAATACTGCTATTCACATTTTGGCCCATCATATTGTTGTAGATTAATCTGATTGTATTTGTTAAATCATTGGGTATCACATACCCTCATGTAATACCCGTTTAGTAATTTAATATATTTATGCTTTCAAAAAGAAAGCTGGGGTACAACAACCACACCCAATATTTCGCTTAGCAATCTGTATGGACTAACTCCAATATACTTACAAGAGAATCAACTAGACAGTTAGAATCAATCTTAAGAAAAGTATATCAAAGAGTTATATCTCAATCTCTCAATTCAATCCGCAATCAAACAAATACAATTTGCGAGCCTATTGAATATGAGAGGAATAACTTGAATGGTACCAAAGACCAATGTTCAAGGATCAATCAATTTCAATCAACAACCAAAGGTTGAAATTACCAATTGATCAATTCTACGCACAACCTGTGATATTTCAATTATGTAACAAAATATAATGCGGAAAAGAAATAACACAGACACAAGAATTTTGTTAACGAGGAAAACTGCAAATGAATAAAAACCCCGGGACCTAGTCCAGATTGAACATTACATTGTATTAAGCCGCTACAGACACTAGCCTACTACAAACTAACTTCGGATGGACTGTAGTTGAACCCTAATCAATCTCACACTGATTCAAGGTACATTTTCCTTACGTCTCTGATCCCAGCAGGATACTACGCACTTGATTCCCTTAGCTGATATCACCCACAACTAAGATTTGCTACGACCCAAAGTCGAAGACTTGATAAACAAATATGTCTCACAAAGAAAAGTCTATTGGAATAGATAAATCTGTCTCCCACAGAAATACCTACGAGTTTTGTTCCGTCTTTTGATAAATCAAGGTGAACAAGAACCAATTGATATACCAGACTTATATTCCCGAAGAACAACCAAGAAATATCAATCACCTCAAAATAATCTTAATCGTATGGTAGCGAAACAAGATATTGTGGAATCACAAACGATGAGACGAAGATGTTTGTGACTACTTTTAATCTTGCCTATCGGAGATCAATTTCGAGCAAATCTTAGAGAATATAGTACTCAATACGATAGAACATGGAAAGATCGGAACACACAACTATAGAGAAAATAGTTGGGCCTGGCTTCACAATCCCAATGAAGTCTTTAAGTCGTTAACCTACAGGGTTCATGAAAAACCTAAGGTTAAAGGAGAATCGACGCTAGCTTATACAACTAGTATCAAACAGGAGGTGTGGGGATTAGGTTTCCTAGTTGCTAGAGTTCTCCTTTATATAGATTTCAAATCAGGGTTTGCAATCTAAGTTACCTTGGTAACTAAGCATTCCATATTCACCGTTAGATGAAAACCTGAATAGATTCAAGCTAATATCTTTCAACCGTTAGATCAAACTTAACTTATTATACACAAATGAAATGCACCTTCATTTAGGTTTGAGTAACCGTACCTAAACCTGTCCACTTAGTTGGTTCAACAATAGTTAACCAATGGTGAACCATATGAGAACTTTCATATCAACCTTATTCATCTTCAACATAACTAGCTCAAATGACTCAAATGAACTAGTTAGAGAGTTGTTCAATTGCTTAGATCTTATAGAAGTATACAAGACACAATTGAAGCAAAAACGATTTTGATTCATGAACATTATAACCACGTTTTGCAAAGATTGCATTCCTTAATTTATAAATGTATTAGTTCATGAGTAAACCAATTTTAGAAAATAACCCACTTAAGTACGCATACTTGTATGCATACTTAAGTACCCGGATTGAGTTTGTTTTTGGTTCACAAACTCCACCAGAAATTCACGGGATGTGAACTTCCGTCAGTACCCGTACTGGTACGCGGACTTAGCTCCGGACATCCTAAACAAGTAAAGTACACATACTTTGGTTCAAGGATTTTGGACTTACACAAGTATGAGTTCTCATACAATGTTTATATCCAATCATGGTTATATATTCTAAACTCTCATTTCAATCATTGAAACTATCTTAGAGGATGTTATATAGTTGTTATTCACAAACTATTTTTCATCAAAGAGATTTTCAAGTTATTGAAATAATCAATATGACTTTCGTCACGAGTAAAGATGAACTTGGCCAAAGCGAAAGCTTACCAACACACATTTCGAGAAATAGATAAGCGAGATAAACTCGGCTCGAAATAGAAAATGTGTATAATCGAAATCTATATAGCAATACGACTTTTATCTCAAATAGGAGATAGAGTAGATAGACTTTTGAGTGATAGATAAGTTCAAGTCTCCACATACCTTTTGTCGATGAAGTTCCACAAGTTCCCTCGATTAGTTCTTCGTCTTCATTTGATGAACACCGCGGAGTCTAGAGATCAACTACACTTACTATCCTAATCCGAGACTTAGCTATAAGTAGACTAGAAATCAAGACTTATAGTTTTGGCAATTAAACTTGACAAACAAGCTTGAGATAGCAACGCTTGCGAGTTCGACCGAGCAATGCTCTAACACTTAGTTCAATACATTGTGAAATACAATTACTCATTAGGCCGGTTCCTATGACGGTGGCTGACCCACCCATATGCCATGCCAGGTTTCCTGGAAAACTGGTCGCGCCACTATGAGAACATTGGTAAGCGATCGAGTCTCTATCGAACGGTCAAAACTCGATCGCTAGGTCGAGTTTCCACCGTCAGCGATTTAGACTCGACCTCCCTCGGCCGATTTTGTATCGTGTATAAATATCACCGTTCTCTTCAGTTTTCATTCACAAGGTCCTGTACTTACTCTTGGTGGTGGCGTAAATATGGATGCATTTAGGTCTGCAATGTATACACCAACAACCACTTCAGCATTTCACCCATTTCAAGCACCTTCTCATTCAATTCATCTATCTCCGGTACCATATCAAGGTTATGAATTGCCTAATGCTACTCAACCACCATCTTAGACGCAAGATGGTGAGTTTTCGGATGATCAAACATGCATAGGGGAATATATCTTTGGAAATCGTTAGTTTGATAGAAATTCCTTTTAATGTAATCGCTCTTTTATTGAATGATCATTTAATGTAATTGCACTTTTGTTTGATAAATGAAAATCTACCTTTACATTCATGCTTAAGTTAACAATTAAGAAATTAAAACACATAAATTGGATTACATTTGGGCAACACTTTTAAAATTTCATAACAACTTCCATATCGGAACTCCTTTCTGTTGTTACAGAGCCACTCTGCACGACAGTTTTGTTCAATGTGCAGCAGGGTTTCACCACTCCTCATGTTTCGAGCCGCTTCCCTTATCATAGTGCACAATATACTCTTAACATTCTTAGAAATTACAACAAACCGGCGCATAACGATAGTTCCGGTTCATTGTTTGTTCTTCAAAATTCTGTAAAATGTGTCCCCAAAATGGAATGGCATGTAGTACGCCATCAATAATGGGATGATTAGTGAAGAAAAAAATAATTCCCGCAGATGTATTCATCTTCTACTGTACTAAAATTGCGCTGATGTGCAGCTTTTGCATTCTTGCTCTACTTATTTGATTTTGAACATTAGCTCGATGTTCAGTTATTTGATTTTCGACAACATGTTACTCTTCCATGAACTAAGCCATGTTCATATTTTGAAAAATTGAAAAAGTTAAGAAAATAGGAAGAAGATGTGAGTTGAAATGAAATTAGAATTGGGTATTTATATGGGGGGGATTTATGGCCGTTGGATCAGATCTACCAGGCAGTTTAGTTTCTACCTATCGGTCGAGTCTCGACCGTTGCCGGTTTAGATTACACTGTTCGTGTAGTCTTGATCGAGCAGTCAAATTTCTACCTCGGTAAAAACTAGACCTGGCCTGGCACAAACCTGGGACTTTGCCATGCCCATAGAAACTGGCCTTAGAGAGCTAATTGATGAAAACCCTGAAAATACAATTTAATAACAGGAAAGCGTTCCAAATGCAAAATAAAATAAAACTAAATGTCTTACCATTTAACATCCTTTGTGTTGTTTGTCATTATAGGCTTGCCTTTAGAACTTAAAAATGAAATTTTAAGAGTTGTTTTACGAGATACCTAGAAAACAATTACTCAAAAAACCTCAAGTTAGCATTATCCCGGGGCCATATCGCTTTCTCTTTTTTTGCAGAGTGAACTCGTCATTTAAAGATTACTGAAAGAAAGAAAGGTTGTCAAGAACATAAGGAGATAAGATGAGCAGTTTGGTCAAATCTAGTATGAGTCATACATGTATAATAGTTGGAATCGGGCTCTCCTAACTTCCTCCTCTGGGATCCCTAAGAAAGAGGATTAAGATGCCCCTTACAAATAGTTTGATGCACTTTCTCCGTTCGAGGCTTCAACCCTTTGAGCGAAATGCGCCAAAAGGAAGCAAAATCAATGGATATACCATATTAACAGCCCGT
This sequence comes from Papaver armeniacum, assembly GCA_023531295.1. Classification (NCBI taxonomy): domain Eukaryota; kingdom Viridiplantae; phylum Streptophyta; class Magnoliopsida; order Ranunculales; family Papaveraceae; genus Papaver; species Papaver armeniacum. Next base: position 33,773 of record JAJJWW010002708.1, on the reverse strand, counting down.
TTGGATAACAAAAACAGAAATTAGAAGTAAAATGTCTTTTTCTTTACAAAAATTTATTATTTTTACTTCTGGAAATCATTACGATGCGTACCCAAATTAACCTGTGACATATGCTTCCAAGTTAAAAAGTAACCCCACCCAGGTAGCAAACAGCTATAAAAGTCACCTCAGTTGTTGAGCATGAAAATCAAAGTGCATTGCATCCACCCAGAGTCATAAGCTAGGCCTAGGGATGATAGGATAGTACCAAAAGATACTCAAGCTACAAAATAAAAAAAGGGCAGACAATCATACATTATCACACCAGGTCAGGTGGGTAGAGTAATTGATTGAGGTGGTGGTCAGGTCAGGTCAGGTCAGCCCTTTGTAAAGAAACGTGGGTGAGAAGACCACAGAAATCAAAGTACTTGTAATTTACTTCCTCTCACACTCAAACTCAATTCATTTTCCAAACCCTAAAAAAATCTCTCAAATCTCATGGAAGAATCATCATACAACAACAGCTCATCATCTTCATCAACAATTCGATTCCTAGGGATACTTAAACAACCAGCAACAACAAATAACAACAACAATCATACTTCTGATTCTTCAGACCTCCCATTTGAATTAGATGAGAGTGATGTAATCTGGTCTTCATCAGCACCATCAGCATCATCATCACCTGATTTACCAAACCAATCAATAACAGCAACAGCAAATGATTTTATTATCACTGAATCGAATTCATCACCAACACTATCATCACCATCGACTCTATCGAATTCGTCTCCGAGAAATTCATTTCGGAGTGATAAATTCGGTTTATCAGCTGCATTATCCGATGATAATTACCATCATAATAATCATTTGCAGAGGAAGAGAAGTTTGAATTCGCCTTTATCAGCTGCTTCTACTGCTGTTAGAATGATTCCTCCTATTCCAATTCAAAGGTCTAACGGTGGTGTTGGTAGCGGTGGCGGCGGTGGTGGTTCGGGTAGTGGCGGTGGAGGGAGTTTCTTAGGTTCTTCGTCTCTAGGGAAGTATCCTTACAATCAATCTGCACCTGTGAATGTTCCGGTTTGGCCTAATCGGAACCACCGATCCGGATCGGGAGGTAAAAAGGTGTTTTACGAGGATGATGATGACGATGTTGACGATGGGAGTTATGCGGAAATGCTTCCGCCTCATGAGATTGTTGCAAGGTCTCATCTGACTACATTTTCAGTGTTTGAAGGTGTTGGTAGGACTCTTAAAGGTAGAGATCTTCGCCGTGTTCGGAATGCTGTGATGCAGAAAACAGGTTTCCTTGACTAGAATTCAACCTCCTATTATTGTTTTCCTTAGCTTAATTTTGTTAATTTCGATTCGATTCCATTCCATTTTATTTCATCCATGGTTTAATTATTCCGGTTGAAAACTGTATATTATGGGTTCTTTTGTTGTTGTTTTTAAGTGTTATTGTAGACTATTATGTTCAATAATATATCCATATATATAACTTGGGATAATTTAGTGAAGAATAGTACAACTTGTAAATTGGTTCTGATTGAATGCTTCATTCTTTTTTAGATGTCTGGAATCCATTTCGTAATTGTTAGCTTTTAATTGAACTAGTATTGCCTAGAAAATGAGTCACTTTTTGAGTGTTTCCCATAGTGTGAATTTTTTTACTTTTGGGCTTGTGGTTGCGAGCTTGTTGTTCGATTACAATTTCCGAGCAAGGATCAGTGACGCCACTGACTGGCTGAAAAGCAGCACAATGGATGGAACGAGCACCCCATGCTAGTGTTAAAGTAGTAGGTGTGCTAATTAAACAAATAGATATCATTTTGGTATGAATTTGAGTTATGTTCTTTTCTATGTTTGTAACTCATCGTAATAGTGAGGTTTTAGTAAGGTCTTGTGGCATATAGAAGTTTAAGATTTTACTGATATGCACCTCACAGTTGCTTCGAATTCAATAATTGAAGATGTGGCTCCTATCGAAGTGACTGTGTATGAGGCTGAGATATGGGTTCCCATCAAAGATTCGAAATAGTTAAACTTAAAAGTGATGTGGATAACTATCTTCAATTTTAGCCAGAAGTTCCTCAGCACAAGAAGATATTTTCTGAGTTTGTTGGAAACCTATGTCTACATACTGAATAAACTTAAAAGCAGTGGTCCAGCTTGAGATGATCAACAAGTGGAGAAGCTTTGCAGATTGAACGGGTAAACAAGGGCGGCACCGTCCCACATGAAGGATCGTACTACTAGCATGAAAGAGTTCACATCGCAGAAAGGTTCACTCACTGTTGTTACCTAGGAAGGATGAGACTGTTCGGTACGTGGATTTGGTTACTGCTACGCATTGTAAAGTCAGATTAATGTTAATTACTTGTGCCATTCGGATGCAGACAGACGATGTCCTGTCCAGGTAAGTTCATCCAATTAGAGTAAAAAAAAAAAAGGTAGCTATCACTCTGCTTTACTGTGTTTTGCTAGATCCACTTGGTGGTGTGACAGTGTGGGCTAGGCTGATTGTGATACCAGCTTCTGGGTATAGTTTACATGGATTAGACATGGTCTGTTAACAGCTCGCCAGGTATATTAAGACAGGATTACATGAGTTGAGTCTTAGCCCAGAACCGACTGTGATAGAGGGTTAAATCCTGCTTTTGTGTTGGGATAGTAGAGATTGAACTCCTACCTTATCCCCACTGAGAAGTGACAGTAACCATCTCTACCCAGGAAATGGTGTTCTGCAGGTCGAATCGTAACAACTAGTCTAGTTGTTTTGATTCTTCTCTCACATGATTTGCAAGAGAAACTTTCTGTTCATATGACGGATGGATTTCTCAGCCAAGTCTGTGACTGCAGCAAGGTTTGTGAATGCAGTAAGAAGTTCCAACTTACAGCTTTAAAGCTGGGAGTTTTTACTGCTTCACCATACCCCTGAAGCTCAAGCCCAGACTGACTGATCGAATTGCAATTTTTTAGTTTTCTTTCATCTGATGTTCTTTCTTGTAAGTGTATTACTCCCTACCATTGCTTTTCCTTTTGATTCCGCATCCCCTAATTTATTTTTTTTGCTGCTGAAAGTGATCCACCGAGTAGCTCTCCCAGTCCCAGTGTCCACTCACTGACAAAAAAGTAAAAAGATAATACAGAAAAAAGGGAATCAATCAGAGGATAATACCCCTCCTGGGCTGAGAGACCCGGCTGCTGCCGGCTACACAAAGGACAATGAGGGGTCTGTTCTCTCGCCCCACAACCAAGAAGTACTGGTACTATAAGATAATGATACGAGTTGCGGATACTCAGGCTCTCTGCCCCCACAACCAAGAAGGTGCAGTACATAGTACTAAGAAGAGGAACGGGAGTTGCTCTTGCTACTTGCCAGTACTAGTGGTCACTATTACTTACTATTGTGGGTAGAACCAACCAAATGCCAAAAGGAATCCATCCTGTGTAGATAACTATTTTTGGCAACTTGCCCAAACATATCATGTGAGCTCAAAGAATCCCAAATAGTATCAAGAAAATGAATTAACGGTAACACTAAAGAAAAGAGTGGGACTAAGATGTGATCTTTACTGGACATCTTTCTTTTTCTTTTTTTCGTTAGAATCTAATTTGATCTATTAACTGTTGTCCCTACTGCACATTCGTTCACTTTCAGTACTAGTGATCATGATTGTTTTTTTTTTTTTGATTCTGCACACGTCCACTGTGTTCTTCATCTCTTGAAGAACAATTTGCCCGAAACTGTTCGCCGGCATTCAATCCTCATGTTGCCATGAATCAATAACTCCGGCAAATGTATTCCAAAACAATCAATCAATCAATCCATCCTAAACTTTTAAGAGCGCATATTGGCTGGCTGTGTGCAAGACGAGAAAATGTAGACAGGAGCACGTTAGATCCTAGCTGGGTTAGGCTGCTCCTTAATTCCCGTAAGTGCGTCTACAGCTCAGCCCCTTTCACCTACCTAATCTAATCGCCACTAGATTATTATGAACCATTTTTTGGGGACCGTGGTTTTTTTGAGGGGACCATGGTTTGATTATGCCACCTTCCCTCTAGTTATAAGGGATGTCCTAATGCGTTGAAATTACTAACTTGCCCTTAACCTAATTTAATTTAAAACCAACCTAATAACCACCTCTCTATATATATAACCATCACCACCTCCTCCCACCACCACCGCCCATCACCGCCGATAAATACCACCACCACCTCTACCACCATCGCCGATTACCACCACCGCCGATTACCACCACCACCTCATCCCACCACCACCGCCGATTACCACCACCACCACCTCCTCCCACCACCACCGCCGATTACCACCACCACCACCTCCGATTATCACCAACGCCAACCACCGATTACCACCATCACCACCAACCACCACCACCTCTATATATATATAACTTAATTTAAATCTTTAGCAAAGATATTCTCACAAACCCATTACTTGTCGTTTGTTTTTGGTTGAAAAATGAGAAGTAATCATCCAAATGAGTTGAAAATGGAAGTTGTGGAGAGGTTTAATGGAGGTTCTGATCTTGAGTTCGGTTACTTGTTCATCTCACAAGGCAACCGAACTACATTCGAGATGAGTTCGGTTACTTGTTCATCCTCACAAAGCAACCGAACTACACCTTCGATGAGTTCGGTTCTATATGCTTTATAACTATGTTATTGAATCGACGAGTTCGGTTGTTTCGCATAAATGTATAAAATCGCCATGTAACCGAACTCTCTAGGGTTAAAAACATAAGAAAAAAGTTGTCATGTAACCGAACCTTCTTTTTTTCCCATTATTTTTATTTCTCTTATAAATCCGAACTCTATCAACTTTGTTCTATTATTTCGCAAAATTTTAAAACGCCATGTAACCGAACTCTACGGTTAAAAACATAAGAAATTTTTGTTTGTTAAGTTCATTGGTTGTGCAATTAATCTCAAGTTTGCGAAACAACCGAACTTATTAAACTTAGTTCGGTTGGATCGCAAAAGCATGCGGTTGCGAACCAACCGAACCTTATACACTTGGTTAAAATTTATTTGTACGTAAAGTTCGGTTAGTTGCGAACCAACCGAACATAACACTGCATGTTAGAGCTTCCATTAATATGGAGTTCGGTAACCTGCGTGTTTGGATCAAGCAACCGAACTACACCTTCAGATGAGTTCGGTTACTTGTTCATCCTCACAAAGCAACCGAACTACACCTTGGATGAGTTCGGTTACTTTGTTCTTCATATAAAAATAACCGAACTGTTCAAAATCCAGCTTCAAAATTTTACATTTTGGAGAAGTTTTTACCAATTCAACATACATTATCTAAGTTTGGAGCATACTTGTTCACCCAAATACTCTACCTCCTAGGTTGTGGTTGATAAAATCCATCATTTGAATACTCAAAGGGGGTGAATTGGAAAAAAAAATTATTTTTCATGTTTTTCTCCTTCATCTTCTCTAACTCTACTCTCACAATAATTCTACTCAACTAATAATAAACCCATCTTTTAATTTAATCTCACTAATTGTTTTTAACTAAATCATTTCACTAATCATAACCTAAAATTAATAAAGAGGGTAGATTAGGTATTAAATAAATAACCCAGATATGGGGTGGCCAGAATTACTTACTAATGCCTTTACCTAAAATAAAAAGCATTGATCCCTTCAAAAAGGCTGGTCCCAAAAACGGTTCATTATTATCAATCATTAAATCATCCCGTCCATACAAGACTGACCCGAGTAGGACCCAATCGTCCCTTATTGTACGGTATGCACGGACACGTGTCGGAGTCCTAGCAACTTTTTTTTTATCCTCCTCCGTCGGCCCTCAACCGAACCCAAGTCAGTGAGTAGTACCTCCTCCCCCGGCTCCTCTTTCTACTCACCAGTTAAACACTTTCTTCTCGTTTGTTTCTCTCTCTCTCTCTGAGTCTGAGACTGAGTCTGACTCTCTCTCCCTAAAATAGGAAAACGGCGTTTCTCATGGTGGTCAGGTCAACTCATCATCATCATCATCATCAGAACTGAGTCAGTTACAGTATTATTGACTCACTCGTATTTCTTGTTAAACAAACAGATAGAAACAAATAGAGTCGTACTTGTACTACTCCGTCTTCGTTGTTATTGTCTGTTGCCGAAAGCAGCAGCAGACTATTTTTTTAATTTTTTTTTTCTCTTGTTAAAATCTCTCATCGGGATAATCATCATCATCATCAATATCAAGCAGCAGCAGCAGCTGAGTGTGATTGGGGATGATGCGTAAAATGGGAAGCGTGAGAAAGAATTTCAGCGCAAATCCAGGGGATTACAAGTTATTAGAAGAAGTAGGCTATGGTGCAAGTGCTACTGTTTTTAGGGCGATCTATCTTCCTACTAATGAAGTTATTGCTGTCAAGTGCTTAGATCTTGATCGATGCAATAGTAATCTCGTATGTACCTCTATCTCTTTATTACATCCTCATCTCATTAATTTCCATCAATTGACTTTTTTTTCTTCAATGATTGAGCTCAATTTGAAATCAATCTTCTTTTAGGTTTTCCCAATTTGATTCTAAAATTTGGGATTGTTTCGATTTAGTTATAGTAGTAGCTGTGATTAGATCCTAGATCAGGAAGTTAGGTAAACACACAGTTGGGGAAACACAAGATTGATTGGATTTTACTGTTTTCATACTTAGTGGAAATCCAGTTCATCTGGATTCTATGTTGTTGTTAACACTTGCTTAGGTTGGGTTGAGGTTTTGTGACTTTTTTTTTTTTAAAATTTCTTTGTTGTGAATTGAATGTTTGTGTAGGATGACATACGCAAGGAGGCACAGACAATGATTTTGATTGATCATCCGAATGTGATTAAGGCGTTTTGTTCGTTTGTTGTTGAACAATGTCTGTGGGTGGTAATGCCATTTATGGCTGAAGGTTCTTGTCTACACCTAATGAAGATTGCATATCCAGATGGATTTGAAGAGTTTGTTATTGCTACTATCCTTAAAGAAACGCTTAAAGCTTTGGAGTACCTGCATCGGCATGGGCATATACATCGTGACATCAAGGTTTGTTTTATCACATTCAAGTTTATTACTAGTAATGGACAGGATATATGTATGGGCTCCTTGGTGATTTATTTGGAGTGATTAATTGAGTCAAGGGAATGGATCTTTGCAGGCTGGAAATATACTGCTTGATAGCGATGGAATAGTGAAGCTTGGGGATTTTGGTGTGTCAGCTTGTATGTTTGACAAGGGTGACAGGCAACGCTCAAGGAATACATTTGTAGGAACTCCATGCTGGTCAGTTGTTGTTTTTTCCCCTCCTCCTAACAAGTTTTGTCCTCAATGAAAATCTACTATTTGTTCCTACTTTTCTTTCTTCAAATTCCGAAACATACCCCACATTTTACAGGATGGCTCCAGAAGTTTTGCAGCCGGGAAGTGGATACGATTTTAAGTGAGTGTTGGTTTTTTATCTCTTGCTGTACTGTGTAACAGTTTTTGAGTGGCAGGTGTCTACCTTTTCCTTTGTATAACATATATGGACTGTTCACTGCAATGTTAATGAACTGACAGTGTCTATTCCGTCAACACCTTGCAGAGCGGATATCTGGTCATTTGGGATAACTGCTTTAGAGCTGGCCCATGGTCATGCTCCATTCTCGAAGTACCCTCCGATGAAGGTAAAAACAATTTGTGAATGCTTCTAAACAACTAATTTAGTATTTCGAAAGAGCTTTTGACTTATGTGTCTTCTGGTGGTAGGTTCTTCTAATGACCATCCAGAATGCCCCTCCTGGACTCGATTATGATCGAGATAAAAAGTTTTCCAAGGTATGACTTATCGTTCTGGGTAGTGAATTATTTAGAGGGCCCATGCCACTAATCAGTCCTTCTACTGTTTCATATTTTTATAAGTTCGTTGTCAAACCTCATATTGTTAATGTGTTATAAGATTTTGCTTAACATGTTCTAATTAGAGGATTTCCAGTTGTCATCAGTCCTTTAAAGAGATGGTTGCCATGTGCTTGGTGAAAGATCAAACAAAGAGGCCAACTGCGGAAAAATTATTAAAGCATTCTTTTTTCAAACATGCAAAACCTCCAGAGCTTACTGTAAAGAACCTTTTGAAAGATCTGCCACCACTTTGGGACCGCGTAAAGGCCCTCCAGGTTGTCATTTTTACCATTGTGGCGCAGATGATTTTGTTTTGTTCTTTGGGTTTTTACTATCGAACAATTTTGATCTTATTACCTTCTTACAGCTCAAAGATGCTGCACAATTAGCTTTGAAGAAAATGCCCTCAGCAGAGCAAGAAGCAATATCACAGGTCTGAGTTTCTAATTAGTATTGTTGAAGTCTTATATTTCATTTGTGGATATTGGTATTTGTAGATCTTCTAGCCGGACTCTTATCACATGCATGGTTATTCTTTTTCCTGTACTCATGTCGTGGATTTCCTGGTGCTTTGTATAACAGAACGAGTACAAGCGAGGCGTGAGTGCGTGGAACTTCGATGTTGAAGACTTGAAAGCTCAAGCGTCCCTGGTATGTCTCATTTTTGTATCCCTCTATAGGTTCAAAGTTGTTCCATTTAAAAGGCAATCAACATAAAGAACGGCCGTGCTACTGTTATTTTTGATATTGTACTACCGTCTGTCTTGGGGATAGCTTTACTTATTTCTCCACCTCATTAGGTTCTTGATTATGATGATGAGCAAGGGCTGAAAGAAGAAGATGAGTCCATGGATTTATTTTCTAATCACAAGGTTCTTTTCCTATATCATCCCAAGTCTTTAAATTTCTTAACTCTTAGGCTCTCAGGAAACCAGGGAGTTAAAGAGTATGGTATAACCAAAGTGTATGTCTTCACATTTATGAGCCATCTGCAGTAAATTTTCTGGAAGATGAACTTATTGTTGCTCTTATTGCAGCATGCATCTTCATCTAAATCCAATTTGGTAAATTCCCCTCCAAATAGAAGTGCTTTGAGGTAGGTTTTTCAAGTGGCTGAGTTAACCAAAGTTCCTGGAATCGTATAATCTTCTGGTGCTGTTTCATGTTTTATTTTCTCAATTTTAAGGTTTTAATAGTCACCGATGATCTGTGCGGGGCACTTAAGGTTGTGTAATAGGTGTTCTTCGTTTCTTGCCCGTCTTGGTACTGCATTGCTATTGTGCACGATTGTGATCTTATTTTGCGACCCTTACTTTGCAGGGGTAGTGTAAGCAGTGCTGAACTATCACAGTATGGGAGCTCGAATGGAAAAGGGGTAATTGTGGAACCTAATTGTAATAATGGCAGTCAAGAAAAATCTGATCTGTGTGAAAAAGAGGTATTGGGTAGTGACTCAGTGTTGTCAACACCAGACAAGGGTGTGGTCCAAGGTCCACCTCAAAACCAAACTGTTACAGGCCGCCAAACTCGAAGTGGACCACTCGTGCCTAATGCTGTGCTTTCTCATTCACAATCAGAAAGAGGGCGTTTATATGAAAGGTACGTGTTCATTTTGTATGAATCATCTAGATCACTGTGTTAACGGGTCTTTAATTTCGTGTTGCAAATTTAAATATTTTATCATCAATGGCAAGTTCAGATTCACCTCTTGTTTGAAATGAGGACGGAAGATAACACGTCTACACTAGCTAGAGAAGAAACGAATTTTGGTCATCAGGATGTAAACGGCTCAAAGATTGTTTATTTGGTGCAGCTAGAGATGAACTATAAAATATATGAAAATGAAAAGACGGCCTTAGTTTCTCTCTTTTAAAGTTCTTTTACATAGATGCCACCTTACTCCAGTGGAAGTTGATCATATTGCTGGTATTCTTATTTCTGAAGGTGTGTGGCGGAGAACCAACCAGTGCCTGAGAAAGGCAAACCCAATGTCGAAGGGCTCCCAGCTTTAGTGGCCCTCTAATGCTCCCAAACCGAGCTTCTGCAAACAGTTTATCAGCTCCAATATGGCCTTCAGGAGGTAATCAGATAGGGAAGTCATGATAGAACAGTTCATCATATTATTATTAATATAGTTGATAGTAATTACAGTAACAAATTTGTCGTACAACTTAAACAATGAGTAAACATTAGTAACTCATTTCAATATGCTGTTCCCTGTATAGGATTCAGAGATGAGGATAAATCAAAGTGCAATGTGGTACAAATAAAAAAGGCCGGTTTTCAGTGACATCTGAGAGTTTGGATCCTGGAAAGGTAGGAAAACTTCTGTCTGATATCTGGGCTTAAACTATTCATACTTATTGAATTGTGTTAACATCTCTATTCTACAGGACTTTCCGTCATGTACAGTTCCACGAGGATCGTCAACGGTTAGTTAGCTATTCTGTAAGCTTCTTACTTGATAATCTAATAAAATATGGAGTTCTCTAACATTTTACTATTGTGATTCCAGGGTCATCGCCTCTTAGAAAATCTGCAAGTGTAGGCGAATGGCTATTTGATTCTAGACCAATGGTTAGTGTACTTGCCCGGTATTCTCTTTTATTAAATTAAGGGACTGTCTATTCCAATAAATAGGACCACACTTTCTGACAAGGTTCATGCTGAGGATATGCCCTATCTGGTATACTAAGGGAACCTTGGAGCTTGGAGACCAATATTCTTTTGTTCTAATAAACCTGTTTTTATGTCGGTTCTTATTGAGAGACGTCAAATTAGCGACGACTCTAGTCTGTATGGTTATCCCCAGAATTATTATTCATTACTGTAAGCTGCAATTGCCATGTCCTTTTTCTGTTTTCAGCCTAACAACCTATCACCAAAGGAAGGGAGCAACAATGCGGTGCCTACATCGCTTCTCATGCCTCACCTTCAGAATATATTACAGCAGACCACGATACAACAAGTAAAGAAAAATTATTTGATATGTTCTTCAAAAAGTCTTACATATTGCCATAACTGAATACTAAGGTTCTTTAAAGAACCCTGTCTGGTAAAAGAAACTCTGGCTCCCTTCTTAGACATTTTGTGTGCCCTTCCAGGATCTCATTACGAATTTGTTGAGTACCTTGCAACTGACAGACATAGTAGATGGTGAGTGGAAGATTGCTTTAACCTTTGTTCCTTCTAATATGTAAAGAGAGGTTATCATTTTGGTTGATGAAATGCAACTATGTTCAGGTGGTCTCACAGGAAAGGCGCAAGTGCAACCTTCAGAGAACGACACAGCTGTAAGTAAATCATTTGCGTTTGAGAACTTATGCTGAAAAGTGCCTATCCTTTGTATTAATAGTTGCAGTTTTCTATCTTGTTTTCTTCATGGGACTGAACCCAAACATAAATTGGTTTTGTGTGTAACACGATTTTCATAACTGTATTTGCTGCTAAAAAGTGAAATGGAACAATAAACCTTTGAAAATGACCGCTGCTTTATATTATTGGCTTATGGCTGACCATACTATTAATCCATTGTTTCGACAGGTAGACGACACAGCTGCTTCTGAACGAGAGCGGTTATTACTACTTAAAGTTTCAGAACTTCAGGCCAGGTATGCTGTCAAATTAGAACATAAACTAAAGGATAAGCTTGGATGATGGTTTAGCATATCGATTCAGCAATTGCCGTATTTGTGGATTCTTAATAATCTTAGCAACATATAACTTGATACTTAGATGTTTAAAGATCCTCCCTTTTCTGCAGAATGATCACTTTAACGGATGAACTCACTTCTGAAAAGTTGAAACACTTACAGGTGAGTGTCTAAGCAGACGAGTCATATTTCTATACATACAACATTGTGGACCCGTTATTGCTTTTCTTACAATGGATGTCATGAAATGATATTCTGCATAACTTTTTTACGATCTACCACCGGGCATGATGATTGCCTTTGCAATGTTTCTGATGGCTAACTAACATACTTCAGTTACTGGCAAATGTTGGTATATAATCAGAAACTAACAAACAATAACCTCTTGATGAAATCATTATATATGTATGTTATATTATCTACACGAGTTGAATATGTATTTCTGCAATGCAGTTAAAACAACAACTAAGTTATATGAGTGGTCGAGAAGAAGGAAGTAGCAGAAAAGGAGAAAGGGACAGTTGAAGAAACCCAATTCCCAATCACTGTAAAAAGCGTAAAGCACCATGTACTTCAGGTAACATTTCTAGCCCCTAACAATAAGGCCGCCGTCATAGTTTATTTTATTTTTCCTTCGTTTGCAACTCTGCAAGGGTTTTAACGTTAACAGAACCTTGTAGAAAGAGGAGAAAGCTGGAGCAGAGCGGGCGGCCATTTTAGTTCCTTGGCCTTTGATATTCCAATTATTTATCGAAGGAACTCGTGTGAAAGATCTCACAGCCTTCTCAGCATGATGTCGAATACAGAAACAAGAAAACATAAGCCGATAAAACAAAATCCAGTTATCTCAAAAACAGTAAATTCATTCATTATAAAGTGCAGAGTTGAAACCTGAGCGGTGACTATGATATGTAATAGTAGTAGAAGAGAGCAGTTTCTGGTGAAGCCAATTATTTATAAACCAAGTCAATCGCAGACCTGGAATTTGGGCTGTTTGGTTGGCAATGGTGGTGTTGTATTTATATTTACTAATAACATGAAAAAAAAAATCAATTATACATTTAGAAAAAAATAAATGCACATCTTGTCCATGGCTAAGCAATAAGGCTGCATGGTGTACTATTAGTTGTCAGTGCCAATTGTATTTTTGAGGTTTGTTCAATGTATTGTTATTACCTTTCTGGTTCTTTGGCCTTTTCTTTCTTCAATCTGGATCTCAAAATCTATTGCATCCAAATTCATGCATATATGGAAAATCCCTTTCATAATCCGGTCTGGTCTGGTTGATAATGCTGAAGTGATGCGTACAATGGATGTATTCATTTAGAAAGCTAGTACTATATTCGGTGACAGCAACAAGATTCAAAGAACAGTGCATCCAAATATGAAATACCAAATTCACTCTTAGATTTGATGGCCGGGACCCCAAGAAAATTGTTGCACATAAAGCTAACATGGGGGTGGGGAGAATGTCTGGGCTCAAAATATCATGCATCTAATTATTGGATTCCTACATTTCCTGATGATGAACGTGGTGGCCTTATATTTAGGCCACCACTCCACTCTTCATCTTCCCACCACCACCATCACCACCAACAGACTTTACTCTTCTCTAATATCCAGGACATCTCTGAGGTTGCTGTAAAAATGAGGGTAAGTTTGTTTCCCCATACATACCCATTCAGGGTCACTGGGGATATGGGATTCTTGAGACTGCTTTTTGAGTTGTATTAATTCTCAAGTTGTTTTTGAAATGCAGATTTTCAACTGGGTGCAAGAGAAGCTCAACAACAATGGCATGGTTTCCCACAAAAGAGGTTTCATTTCGCCTCGCTGCTAACCGAGAGTATATTTCAGTTTACATGTTGCATTTATTTTTCAGATTCTAACTCTTTTTGTTTGTTATGCAGGAATTAGTGTTGCTAACGAGATTGTAGATACTCGAATGTTAGTAGATTCTGTGAACTTAGAGGGGTTAGATGACATTCTAGCAATTGGAACGTTCGGGTTTGATCAGTCGAATCCCTTCATCTCCGAAACTGAAGAGGAAATAGCGGATTCAGAGTCGTTGGTTGTTGAATGTTGTCAGGAAACAGAAGGTGGACAGGAAACCAACATGAGTATTTCAAAACCAACCATTGATACTTTTGTAGCTACTGCAAATGAAGTTTGTCTTGTTGATAAGGAAATGCTTGATGAGAACGATGATGATGAGAAGAAGAACAAAATGACGCTTTCTGACTTGTTCTTAGCGGATGACCGCTTCTTCCGCAATCCAGATAATAATGTTGGCAACATTACTGCTGATGTTAAGAAACCATCAGATTGCAGCGACAATTGTGAGGAAAGAGTCAAAACTGTACATACTAGTACTCCACCCTCTGCTTCTGCTGCACTGGTCCAAACAAAGGATAAAAAACCCAGCTGCTCATTCATCCAGAAGTTGCCATTACCTTGTATGACCGCCGGGAAAGATTCGTCCTGTTTCTTATATCCTCGTCTGCCAACACGAAAATTACACCAAGTCAGTAAAGTGCTCTTTCTCTTTTTTCAATATGTATGTATACATTCTATAAAGATAGTGAGTTCTCTGGTATTCATATTTTCCAAATGCGTGTGCAGATGATGGCTAAAATGTTGAAGAAGAAAAAGAAGATTCATCCTGCAGCAGCGCAACACGACGGTGAGATTGCAGACACTGAATCAAAGACAGTAAAAGTTTGTCAGTAACAAGCCCTTGTCTAAACACCCTTGTTTTGATGATCCTGCCAAGTGGTGACGGGAAGCAATCAAGGGACAATCCTAGCTAGCTCCAATGGATATATTTAGTAGAAGTTAATTATAAAAGTGTGTATCCATGTAAAAGTTTGGTGTGTGTGTTTGGCTTTTTTGGGTTGTGTTGTCTGTAAAGCTTCATATCTGTAGTTCTCTGTTTGGGTTCTTTTGGTTTGTGCATCACTACCAGTCAGCTTGAGATTGTCAAGAAAATATCTTGTTCACTTTCTCAATGGTTTGTCAAGACGAAAAATCAACGGAGACTGTTTGACAGATTAGTTGGTTGTAGCATTATTAATGTTTTGATTTTTACATACTCCCTCCGTTCCTAATTAATATGCTGGTTTTGTTTTTAGAAAAAAATTAAGGAAATTAAGAGAACTAATCATTGAAAGTGGTCCTCATGACACTTGTCAATAAAACAAGCTTGGTAAAGGGGCGGCATGAATTGGTAGAGGGCGGCAAGTGTGATAGCAATGTCCCTCTTATTGGTTAGGGGGTGTCCTATAGGGATGTAGATTGACTAGATTACCCTTTCACCTTAAATCAACCAAAATCAAATCAAATTTTTTTTTAACCTAATGAATCAAAAAAAAATCAAATCAGTTTTTTTTTCATCTTCTTCTTCATCTTCTCTTCTCTCCATCAATCCTAACCTCCATTAAAACCTAAAATTTCATCGTCTTCGATTAATCGGCGATTTGAAAAATGTTTGGAAAAACCCGATTAGGGTTTAGTTTATCGTGTTGAATTTAAGTTAATTTTGTATCAAAAATTAGGGTTTTGTATGAAAATTGAAATTTACGGGTTTATACTGAGTTACGGTTGGTAATAACTCAATTACAACCAACTGTATTGGTTGAAGAACATACGGTTGCTAACAACCCAAATACGAACTTAGTACCTTAAAAAAATTGAGAATGAGGTTTAGGTACGGTTGATGCAAACCTTAGTTACCAACCGCACCTAGGTTCGGTTGGTAACTTAATGAAAGTTACCAACCGTATATCATCCCTAATGTTAAGAATTTTGAAGTAGTGATGTACGGTTCGAAACTATAGATGACTTACCAACCGTAGTTTAGTTCTGGTTGGTTTCGATTCCTTTTTTATGAACCGTAATTAGTTACGGTTCGTATCCAAGATTTTCTAGCAAGAACCGCGGGTATGACGATTGGGTTTTTCCCCAAATTGAACCAGATTCACGGTTAGTAACTAGCTTATTTCCAAATCGTATGTTCTTGAGAAAATTTTAAAAATTTGATCTTTTTACATACTTTAGATAATTTTGATCAACAAAAAGCTAATGGGAACTAATTTTGATCACTCACCTCTAATTTGCCACTTGAATCACTCATTTTGGTTGAGTGAATCAAAATCTAGGTTTCACAAATATCACATAATTTTTATTTTTTTTTATAACTCTAAAAATCTAATTTTAGAGTTATTATAAGTGAAAATTGATTATCAAACACTAATCTTGATTATCAAACACTAATCTTGATTATTAATAATAAGGGTTAATTGGTCATTTCCATTTTTTTTTAATAAGGGGCACTTGAATTTACTTCTAATGACCTTTTTGTCTTATTAGGTTACGCCCTCTACCGATTCCTACCGCCCCTTTACCAAGATTGCAATAAAAGAAGTGAATTGAAATGGTCCTCATGACACTTGTCAGCAAAAGAAGTAAAGTGAAATGGTCCACATGACACTTGTCATCAAAGGAAGTTAAGAGAAAAGTGGTCCCTAAAAACTAAAGTAACATTTGACTTTCCCAATTAAGAAACCAACATATTTTTTAGAAACATCTATTTATAGAAATCGGCCTAGAGTGGAATATAATGCAATTTGAGCTGATGAGGAGGTTGACACACAAGGGAAATGAGGAAACAAACCAAACTTGGGCTAACTGCATAAACAACTTTTTGGTATGTTTGAATTTTAGTTCAGTGGAAACACCACTACCAAATTCAATAGCAGCTTGCTCTGAATACCATGTTAAACAACCAGACATTGTATGATTTAACTTCTGGTGTTTTGTTTTGTCTTGTTGTCCACGGACTCCACGTTACTTGCAAAAAAGAAGATCCATTCCAACACGGAAAATACATGAAATTTTCATTGGTAACTACAATCAACATTTTTTTTATTTCTGATTTTTTTTTTTGAATAAAATAAATTCAAAAAATATAGTTTGACAGAGAAATGAGAAATCTGACTCCAGAATTACTGGAGAGACATTTTCTTTATTTATTTATATGAAGAACTATAATTCTTGTTCTGTGATGTTGCTAGCTGGTGGTGAGTACAATAAATAAATTGGATGGAGATGCAGAGAAGTTAAAGTACTCCCCATATTTAATATACTTACCAGCAGAAAAAAGGTTACAAAAAGTTGGGTGGAGAGAATTAAAACCAGAGCCTCCCTCCTCAGTTAAAAGTAGTTGAAGAAGAAGAAGAAGAAGAAGAAGAAGAAGAAGATCCAACCTAACTAGCTTAGCTACCTCCAGGTATTTAATTTCCTCATTCCTGCTCTTGATTTTGCTTTATCAAGCAACTACTTCTGCACTTGAATTTTAAAGGCTAATTACTTTCATCATCAATAACAAACAGATCCTCCTCTTTGAGTACAAGAAATGAAGATCCATTCTTATGAGGATTTGTTGAAGCACAATCAAAACAGGGATTGCTGGCTTCTTATCTCTGGCAAGGTTAGAAGAGTCAGACCCCTGTTCTGCTGCTGTTTTTGTTAATTTTCACTTGAATCATGTCATGAGTATTAGATCTGAGGATCTAGTTACTTATTGCCACTTTGCTGTTGACATACTGCTAAATTAGATGCAGAAGCTTAATTAATTTTTTTTTTTTTTTTTTTTCAGGTCTATGATGTGACGGAATTCATGGAAGATCATCCCGGAGGTGATCAAGTCTTGCTAACAGCAGCTGGTAATTTGAAATTGCATTCCATTTAGAACTCTGAATTTTGGTATGTGATTGCGGAATCTGATTATGAATATTGATTTGATGTGCAGGAAAAGATGCAACCGACGATTTTGAAGATGTGGGTCACAGTGAATCTGCCAGGGAGATGTTGGTGAAATACTATATTGGAGAGATTGACAGTTCAACTATTCCGGCGAAACGGCAATACATTCCGGCTGAACAGCAGACTAAAGCGGCAACAGGTACCCTGGACACGACTTCAAGCTTTGGAACAAAGATTTTGCAGTTCCTTGTACCTCTGTTGATCGTGGCATTAGCTTTTGGCATCCGCGAATACACCAAGAAGCTGGATTAGACGGGAAAACTCACACAAATTGGTTCCATTTCAGGGATCTTAGACATTAGTATGTTGTGATTTCTAATTATGTGTTTTCTGCATTTTGTTTTTTCTTTTGTTCTAGAGTTTGAATTACGCGATTGTCCGTAACTGGTTAGTCCTAATAGAAGCTACAAATTCGTTTCGAGTTCTTAAATTTGAAGTTAGAACCACTCTCATTCTCTAAATGACATGTTACTCAAGAAGATATACGAATAGCTAAGATCTTTTCGCTGGATCATCTCGTGTAAAATAAAAATAAGAAAAATATTTGAAAATGGACTCGGATGAAACTAGTTACATCTTGCTTGGACTAAGTCTTATGGGGTGCTAGTCTAGCACCTAGATTAGCGATCAAAAATACCTCCTAAGTCTTATGGGAGTGCTAATCTAGCAACTAGATTAGCAATCCACGTCGACTAATGTTGAACCATTATTCGCGCCAATAACTGAACCATTCGACACCAGTAATAAACCATTGGGCGCTTCGTCTCATTGATCGGATCAAAAATAAACCCTACAGTACTTGAACCATTCGCGAAAAGGTAGTTTTTCAAGCGCGCCGAATCATTCAACAGAACTATCTAGCATCTTTCTTCACATCTTGCAACCTAGCTAGGAGAGAGAACTAGTGTTAACTTTTTTTTGCTACGCTTTTTTTTTGAATTGCAACACTTAAGTGCTAATCTAGCACCTCCAATCTAGCCCATAAGACTTAGTCTTATTTTTAAAATTTTGTCCATTTAAACAGGATATCTAAATCAATTGTCCTTTCACCCAAGAAATTTTGATTTTGGTCTTTTTTAACTAATTTTGTGTTTATTGAATTACTAAACTTTCAACATAATTCTCTTCTCGGCTCATATCTGAACACCGAATATTTGGTTTTCTAGCAGTTTCCTTCACGGGGTCGTATAAAACTAGATCCTCCGTACTTTCAAGCTTAAGTAGAACCTTACCAGTCTCAAAAGACCACATGAGCTTCACATCATCATAAGGACGAGTAAACTCTGTATACTTAATGTTATAGCGTTTTGTCCAAGATTCTTCAACTCCGTAATCCCGCATTACCCATACATCAATCGTCTGCGCAAAATCAACAAGAACACAAAGGCACCCTTCCAACACTCCTAAACTCACAAAAAGATGATGCTGCTTCTTATTCTCCAGAGGTTCTTTAGGTAGTTGAATATCTCCGAACCTCTCGTCACTGATATCCAAACAGACTATAACATTGGAAGGACACTCTTTGTCTGCATCAACACGTTTTTTTCCTCCTAACCAATGAAGAGTTCCATTAACAAGCACCCCAGAAGCTGGCTGAGCATAATAAAACTCATACGGAATAGGTGGAATGATTTTCCATGTATCCGTTCGCAACATGTACACTTCGACAAACCAACCATCCTTTGCCCCATGAGAGTCAGGCTCAGAACGTACTCCTTCAGGGTCTATCACGTTAACCAGTTTGTAATCATCATTCTTGGAATCATAACCAAAAGCATATCTGTCATCTTTGTATTCCATGGTAGCCGGGTTACAAAGACAAAAACAATTATTGAAGTGTTAGAATACGGGCATCCAACTCAAAACCAATTGGCAATGAGTGGAGTGGCCAATAAAGTTATAAACCGCAGGATCTTAGAAACCCAGACAATGTGGGACTAATAGTCTCAACACGCCCCCTCACGTGTAGCCTCGTTGGGTCTAACACGTGGACAATTAAATCGGGTGACGCGGAATAAAGGCGCGGTCAAATGACTCATCGCAAATAGCCTGCTCTGATACCATGTTAGAATATGAGCATCCAACTCAAAACCAATTGGCAATGAGTGGAGTGGCCAATAAAGTTATAAACCGCAGGATCTTAGAAACCCAGACAATGTGGGACTAATAGTCTCAACAACAAGAACCATGCAACTTATAACCATATCTTACTGGATTGAATGTGAGATCGATTTCGATAACATCATCTTCGTCGTCATCATGATTTTTCATTGTTGATGGTGTTAATGAATCATAGCTGATGGAATAGAGGTGATAACCCGGCTTAACATCGCCAAGACTACTAAAAAGTAGATTATATTTGTTTCTTTGAATGCAAAAATCAAGGTGCAATTTAACAAAATCAGGTTTAGAAATTACGGATAACTATGTTTTGCAAACACACTTACAGACAAACGTTGATTTTGCTGGAACCCGTAATAAGATTTCATGGTAAATTTCTTCGGGAGTGCTTGACATTGCTTCGATCTTTCTCTGGTATCTTGTAAACATTTTTGAAGACATGGGTTTTTTTTTAGGTTAGACAGTAATATTTCGAAATGGAGGCACAAGAAAATGAAATGATTTTCTATCGCTTTAACCGATGTTCTAGGGTTTTTCAAAAAGACTAGTGCTATCACGTGCTCAAGTGTACCATAAGCAATTAAGCCTACATCTTAAGTCGTCGGATTTAGTGTTACCGGGATGCATTAATATGGATGTGAAAACTGACGACTTAAATATGTATGCTCATAAAATGTCGTACACCCGGAGTGTGCGGGAGCAAAACTCTTCTCTAAAATATCCAAAATAAGTGATTACGAATTCCTTTTATAGCCAGAAGTCTTATATATATATATATATATAAGGATTCAATATAAGGAAGGCACCCACAAACAATGTAGTTAATCTCGGCCGAGATGACCGAGATACCGCCGATAATATCGGTTTCGGTGTTTGACCGAGATGCCGATATTGTTGGTATTGGCCGATATTTCACTGGTATTCACCGAAATATCTTGTCTCGGTACTTGACCGATATTCACCGAAATCCGATATTGACTACATTGCCCATAAACGGTGATTTCCTAATCGGAGTTCGTGTAGTGTTTCACTCGTCACATATAAATAAGGATTTAACAAGGATCCATCTACCCTTTCACAATTCATCAGCTCAAAGAGGTGTTCTAACACTCCCTTTTTAATTAATTAGTTTCTCTTTTTGCACAAGAAGAATATGAATGCGGGGGAAACAAGATCGGTTTTGTTTTTGGAATTAGCTTATGTAACTGAGCTTTTTTTAAGATCGGTGATATAGGTTTGATGCTTCAATTAGGTTGTAATCATATTAGCTAAGCAGGTGATTAGGTTGGGGCGTCACAAAAATGAATACCAACAGTAATGAAAACCAAAACTGGGAAAATTTTGGGAAATGGGCATCACTCAGTCTGTGAAACAATTCATGTGGAAAGTAGCACATGCTATCCTACCGAAAACATAAAAATGGACCCAATTTTTTAATCCCTGGTCCTGCACACGTGTGGAACATATGAGGACGTATTTTTAAATACCGAAAACACCCTCAAGTACATAAAAGCAGTAACCAAATCCATTTCTTCATTTTCTCGATCTATTCTTCTTCTTCTTCTTCATTTTCTCATTTGTGGTTCGGTGAAGACCTCCGCTATGAAGATCTTACGAGGTGTTGATCAATTCGTGAATTCAAACTAAGATTAATCGGTGGTTCACTTCTTTCTTGTTGGTATAGTTTAGGTTTTCATTTTTCCTTTCTTCTTCAAAAACTTATTTTAATTTAGGTTTTTTTTCTTCTCGGATTAGAGAAATTTTCATGTTTATAGCAAAATCCAATGTTTAGGTATTAGATCTGATGTTGATAATAAACTGGATGAAGATATGTAGAGGCAAGAAGAAGAATATCTTATTAGATGATTAGAGTACAAGTATTACATAGTTTCCTTTATATACAACCCCTAGGAATCTAGTTGGACCGCACATCCAACGGGCGTAGGCCACGTAATGATCCCCCTTGTGCGATTCAACTTTATACATAGTGCTTCATATGTAGTTCTTCAAATGTCGGTCTCCTTGATGACTTGTGCCGAAATCAATTGCTTCGTTAAAACTTGGACAAGGAAAAACCCAGTGGGATAAAACCTTGGTACAACTCTTCACATGTAGTACTTCACATGTTGTCTCGTATTTCACATGTAGTTCAACACATGTAATACGATCTTCAAAGATTGTCGATTCTAAGTTAATTGCCTCGTTAAAACTTTGTCAGGAAAACCTAGAGGGACAAAATTTGAACTAAAGAAAATGAGTACAATATTAAGCAAACTTAAAACATATTTGGACTCGAATATGTTGCCTCATTAAAACCTTGACAAGGAAAACCCAGTGGGATAAAACCTTGACGAAGGAAAAAGAGTACAACGTGTGAATCACGAGTAAAGGTGGTGCATTTGCGGATGATCAATTTGCTCCGTTGAAATTGACTAGTTGCTACATAACTCTTAAGGCAGAAAATCCTCGTGGGAAATACAATAGCCTTAGCTGGGATATTACATTCCCGGTGTTTGTTGTTGTCTCATTAAAAACCTTGCCGAGTAACAAAACCCTATGGGAAAAAGCAACCTCGGTGAAGGAAAATAGTTCAACACACCATTAGATGCTCCCCCTGATGTTAGATAATTTTCATTAGTCTAATGCGGTCAAAGGAGTTTATCACACTTTACTTTGGTGACTTGAATGTTTATAAGACCTTGTTGTTGATTAAAGTTCGTTGCTTAACATACTATCGCGTTTCATTTCTTTGATTCGGATATTTTCAGTAATATCAACGCGATCTTTATGTCTTCAACGTTCAACATACTTGATGTTTTAGTGTTGTCTCGCTAAAAACCTTGTCGAGTAACAAAACCCTTTGGGGAAAACTATTCTCGATCGAAGGGAAAAAGAGTACACCACAGCTTCAATTTCGAAGTAAAATATGTCGACATCATATCCTTGGATCCTCCCCCTGATGTCGGCATCCCCCCCTGATTACTTTCAGAGTTGTTCCAGACAGTTCCTTTAGTCATTTACTTTTCGAAACTGAATATCGGTAATGGCTTAGAAAATAGTCTACCATATCTCCCCCTGATTACGTTTGTTGGAGAAGAGATTAGTGTTCCTTCATAATCAACAACTTTTGGATTGCACTTTCATTAGCATTTCTTTTTATGTCTTTGCAGGGATAAAACAAACTCATATCAATGGTTACTTTTAAGTACATGATTACATTCATTATACCATTCCAATGACAATGCGTTGGCGCGGAGCTATATCTAGCTAAAAAGTTCCCTGAGGATGCAAAATTTAATCGAGTACATTACTATAGTAAGTACAACAATACGTCTATTGTACTTAGATATGGGAATTTCATCTCCCAACACATCTTCGTCATATTTCTTTGGACGAAATGGTTACTTACTTACATTTGAACCTCGACTAATCATGGGAGTGCTATCAGGATGCATGTCTTTGTTAAATTTCATGACAACTTTAGACATATGCAAACTGGTGGAATAATATAACACAAGCTCAGTATTCAATCGAGCTTTCCCTAGATTTTTCATCTCAAATTCGGATTTTATATAGCTTTTAAGGTCTCTTATTATATCAAGAGTACACATAACTAATACAATTGAATTAGTAAACCTTATATATGCTAAAGATAGATAATGAAAAAGGTGTAAAAACATAAATGGGCTTAGAACCATTAATTAGATAGACTTGTATGAACCTTGTGTGAGCCCTTTGACTGATTTCTTAGAATGATTGTGTGATTCACAGTTAGTATATATTAACAACGATCGATTCAAAGATGAACCAGTGGATCATGGATTTCGAGGTAGGCATGGCATGTCATCAATTCCGGTGGAAACTCTGTAACCTTCTTGTAATCATTAAGTTTACTTTATCTGCGAGCATGATGAGTCTTTACTTTCCGTAAGAATATTGTTTGTAATTCAATAAGTATGTTGTGTAATATGAGTTGGGTGGTTTCCCCATGAAGAGTGTCTGTGTTTCCCCATAGCTCTTGGCTAAGTTTTGTAGGAAATGATACAATGTTTGAATATTATCTAGTAGTCCTGATTTACTAGTTTGATTATTATTACATTTTATTGTCTTAAGATAGTAGTCGGCTTTGAGGTTGATTATTACCTAGTAGTCCAACTTTACCCAGGTTGATTATTATATATACTATTTTATTTGGAGAAGTCACTCATGTGCATATTATACTTGATTGTGCAGTCTTAATAGTATGGTAGGTTACTATGACCTTCACTTAGGAAGAAATTCTAGGTTCATGACCGGATATGGTCATTATTTGGAGACTTCGGCCTACGAATAATGATTGGGCCTTTTGTGAACCTGTTGTGCGGGGTCAGATCATAGTAATCAAAACCTTATTATATTCTAGACTTAGATGGTGGTAACTGGATTTATGAGGTGTACGCATTCCACAATAATATCATACGGTACCTGGATTCATGCTATCATTTGAGGCCAGGTTATTCCTAGCATCTTCTTCTCCATTGAGTGAGGCGAAGTTAGGATAACATATGTTTAGGTTGTTTAACTCCATTCTCGTAGATCCATCCGGTGGTGGATCTTTCATGGATATTGCCACAATGGACGCAATATCTGGGGAAAAGAGTTGAAGCAATCTTCTGCTTTGTGTTGTGTGTAAAAGGTGTTATCTGTATTCTTCTATTATTCTGTTTTAATTTCATTACCTTTTAGAACTATGAAGCATATTAGTGATTACTTCCTAGGTTATATGTTTTCATTGGGCACCCCTTTGGGATGATGTGCTCACTCGTTTTCACTTCAGTTTCAGTAATCGAGAAGAAATGGTACGCGTGAAGATATCTGTTATCGTAGCTTAAAGCTTTTTACGATGTTAGAGATGTTATGAATCTGTAATATATATTTATTCTTTAATTATTATGTAAAACAACAAATTAATATATTCATATCACCAGAGAGTTCTTCATTTATACGATATCAGAGAGTATGGGTTTGTTTTTGGAATTAGCTTATGTAACTGAGATTTTTTTAAGATCGGTGATATAGGTTTGATGCTTCAATTAGGTTGTAATCATATTAGCTAAGCATGTGATTAGGTTGGGGCGTCACAAAAATAAATACCAACAGTAATGAAAACCAAAACTGGGAAAATTTTGGGAAATGGGCATCACTCAGTCTGTGAAACAATTCATGTGGAAAGTAGCACATGCTATCATACCGAAAACATAAAAATGGACCCAATTTTTAATCCACAGTCACGCACACGTGTGGAACATATGAGGACGTATTTTTAAATACCGAAAATACCCTCAAGTACATAAAAGAAGTAACCAAATCCATATCTTCATTTTCTCGATCTATTCTTCTTCTTCTTCATTTTCTCATTTGTGGTTTGGTGAAGACCTCCGTCTATGAAGATCTTTTGAGGTGTTGATCAATTCGTGAATTTAAACTAAGATTAATCGGTAGGTTCACTTCTTTACTGTTGGTATAGTTTAGGTTTTCATTTTTCCTTTCTTCTTCAAAAACTTATTTTAATTTAGGTTTTTTTTCTTCTCGGATTAGAGAAATTTTCATGTTTATAGCAAAATCCAATGTTTAGGTATTAGATCTGATGTTGATAATAAAAACTGGATGAAGAAGATATGTAGAGCAAGAAGAATAATATCTTATTAGATGATTAGAGTACAAGTATTACATAGTTTCCTTTATATACAACCCTAGGAATCTAGTTGGACCGCACATCCAACGGGCGTAGGCTTCTGTAACACCCCCCCTTGTGCGATTCAACTTTATACATAGTGCTTCACATGTAGTTCTTCAAATGTCGGTCTCCTTGATGACTTGTGCCGAAATCAATTGCCTCGTTAAAACTTGGACAAGGAAAAACCCAATGGGATAAAACCTTGGTACAACTCTTCACATGTAGTACTTCACATGTTGTCTCGTATTTCACATGTAGTTCAACACATGTAATACGATCTTCAAAGATTGTCGATTCTAAGTTAATTGCCTCGTTAAAACTTTGTCAGGAAAACCTAGAGGGACAAAATTTGAACTAAATAAAATGAGTACAATATTAAGCAAACTTAAAACATAGTTGGACTCGAATATGTTGCCTCATTAAACCCTTGACAAGGAAAACCCAGTGGGATAAAACCTTGACGAAGGAAAAAGAGTACAACGTGACAGATGCGAGTAAAGGTGGTCCGTTGCAGATTATCACTTTGCTCCTTTGAAATTGACTAGTTGCTACATAACTCTTAAGGCAGAAAATCCTCGTGGGAAATACAATAGCCTTAGCTGGGAAATTACATTCCCGGTGTTTGTTGTTGTCTCATTAAAAACCTTGTCGAGTAACAAAACCCTATGGGAAAAATCAACCTCGGTGAAGGAAAATAGTTCAACACACCATTAGATTCTCCCCCTGATGTTAGATAATTTTCATTAGTCTAATGTAGTCAAAAGGAGTTTATCATACTTTACTTTGGTGACTTGAATGTTTATAAGACCTTGTTGTTAATTCTGGAAGTTACGTTGCTTAACATACTATCGCGTTTCATTTCTTTGATTCAGATATTTTCGAAAATATCAACGCGATCTTTATGTCTTCAACGTTCCAACATACTTGATGTTTTAGTGTTGTCTCGCTAAAAACCTTGTCGATAACAAAACCCTTTGGGAAAAACTATTCTCGATCGAAGGGAAAAAAGAGTACAACATAGCTTCAATTTCAAGTAAAATATGTCGACATCATATCCTTGGATCCTCCTCCCCGATGTCGGCATCTCCCCGATTACTTTGAGTTGTTCCAGAGCAGTTCCTTTAGTCATATACTTTTCGCCCGAATATCGGTAATGGCTTAGAAAATAGTCTACCATATCTCCCCCTGATTACTTTTGTTGGAGAAGAGATTATTGTTCCTTCATAATCAACAACTTTTGGATTGCACTTTCATTAGCATTCCTTTTTATGTCTTTGCAGGGATAAAACAAACTCATATCAATGGTTACTTTTAAGTATATGATTACATTCATTATACCATTCCAATGACATTGCGTTGGCGCGGAGCTATATCTAGCTAACAAGTTCCCTGAGGATGCAAAATTTAATCTAGTACATTACTATAATAAGTACAACAATACGTCTATTGTACTTAGATATGGGAATTTCATCTCCCAACACATCTTCGTCATATTCCTTTGGATGAAATGGTTACTTACTTACATTTGAACCTCGACTAATCATGGGAGTGCTATCAGGATGCATGTCTTTGTTAAATTTCATGACAACTTTAGACATATGCAAACTGGTGGAATAATATAACACAAGCTCAGTATTCGATCGAGCTTTCCTAGATTTTTCATCTCAAATTCGGATTTTATATAGCTTTTAAGGTCTCTTATTACATCAAGAGTACACATAATGTCTGTACCATCAACATAAATATCTACAAAACTAATACAATTGAATTAGTAAACCTTATATATGCTAAAGATAGATAATGAAAAAGGTGTAAAAACATAAATGGGCTTAGAACCATTAATTAGATAGACTTGTATGAACCTTGTGTGAGCCCTTTGACTGATTTCTTAGAATGATTGTGTGATTTACTGGTTAGTCTACATATTAACAACGATCGATTCAAAGATGAACCCGTGGATCATGGATTTGAGGTAGGCATGGCATGTCATCAATTCCTAGTGGAAACTTCGTAACCTTCTTGTAATCATTAAGTTTACTTTATCTGCGAGCATGATGAGTCTTTACTTTCCGTAAGAATATTGTTTGTAATTCAATAAGTATGTTGTGTAATATGAGTTGGGTGGTTTCCCCGCGAAGAGTGTCTGTGTTTCCCATAGCTCTTGGCTAAGTTTTGTAGGGAAATGATACAATGTTTGAATATTATCTAGTAGTCCGGATTTACCCTGGTTGATTATTATTACATTTTATTGTCTTAAGATAGTAGTCGGCTTTACCCAGGTTGATTATTACCTAGTAGAGTCCCAAACTTTACCCCGGTTGATTATTATATATACTATTTTATTTGGAGAAGTCACTCATGTGCATATTATACTTGATTGTGCGGTCTTAATAGTATGACTCGGGTTACTATGACCTTCACTTAGGAAGAAATTCTAGGTTCATGACTTGGATATGGTCATTATTTGGAGACTTGACCTACGAATAATGATTGGGCCTTTGTGAACTTTGTTGTGGGTCAGATCATAAGTAATCAAAACCTTATTATATTCTAGACTTAGATGGTGGTAACTTTGGATTTATGAGGTGTACGCATTCCACAATAATATCATACGGTACACGGATTCATCTTTATCATTTGAGACTGGAGTTATTCCTAGCATCTTCTTCTCCATTGAGTGAGACGAAGTTAGGATAACATATGTTTAGGTTGTTTAACTCCATTCTCATAGATCCATCCAGTGGTGGATCTTTCATGGATATTGCCACAATGGACGCAATATCTGGGGAAAAGAGTTGAAGCAATCTTCTACTTCGTGTTGTGTGTAAAAGGTGTTATATGTATTCTTCTATTATTCTGTTTTAATTTCATTACCTTTTAGAACTATGAAGCATATTAGTGATTACTTCTAGGTTATATGTTTTCATTGGGCACCCCTTTGGGATGATGTGCTCACTCGTTTTCCCGGTTTAGAATCGAAGAAATGGTACGCGTGAAGATATACATTATCGTAGCTTAAAGCTTTTACGATGTTAGAGATGTTATGAATCTGTAATATATATTTATTCTTTAATTATTATGTAAAACAACAAATTAATATATTCATATCACCAGAGAGTTCTTCATTTATACGATATCAGAGAGTATGGGTTTGTTTTTGGAATTAGCTTATGTAACTGAGATTTTTTTAAGATCGGTGATATAGGTTTGATGCTTCAATTAGGTTGTAATCATATTAGCTAAGCATGTGATTAGGTTGGGGCGTCACAAAAATAAATACCAACAGTAATGAAAACCAAAACTGGGAAAATTTTTGGGAAATGGGCATCACTCGACCAGAAACAATTCATGTGGAAAGTAGCACATGCTATCATACCGAAAACATAAAAATGGACCCAATTTTTAATCCCCTGGTCCTGCACACGT
This sequence comes from Papaver armeniacum, assembly GCA_023531295.1. NCBI lineage: Eukaryota > Viridiplantae > Streptophyta > Magnoliopsida > Ranunculales > Papaveraceae > Papaver > Papaver armeniacum. The sequence goes on along the minus strand of JAJJWW010002708.1, from coordinate 5,157 downwards.
GTGGAACATATGAGGACGTATTTTTAAATACCGAAAATACCCTCAAGTACATAAAAGCAGTAACCAAATCCATATCTTCATTTTCTCGATCTATTCTTCTTCTTCTTCATTTTCTCATTTGTGGTTTGGTGAAGACCTCCGTCTATGAAGATCTTTTGAGGTGTTGATCAATTCGTGAATTTAAACTAAGATTAATCGGTAGGTTCACTTCTTTACTGTTGGTATAGTTTAGGTTTTCATTTTTCCTTTCTTCTTCAAAAACTTATTTTAATTTAGGTTTTTTTTCTTCTCGGATTAGAGAAATTTTCATGTTTATAGCAAAATCTAATGTTTAGGTATTAGATCTGATGTTGATAATAAACTGGATGAAGATATGTAGAGGCAAGAAGAATAATATCTTATTAGATGATTAGAGTACAAGTATTACATAGTTTCCTTTATATACAACCCTAGGAATCTAGTTGGACCGCACATCCAACGGGCCGTAGGCTCTGTAACACCCCCCCTTGTGCGATTCAACTTTATACATAGTGCTTCACATGTAGTTCTTCAAATGTCGGTCTCCTTGATGACTTGTGCCAAATCAATTGCCTCGTTAAAACTTGGACAAGGAAAAACCCAATGGGATAAAACCTTGGTACAACTCTTCACATGTGTAGTACTTCACATGTTGTCTCGTATTTCACATGTAGTTCAACACATGTAATCCCGATCTTCAAAGATTGTCGATTCTAAGTTAATTGCCTCGTTAAAACTTTGTCAGAAAACCTAGAGGACAAAATTTGAACTAAATAAAATGAGTACAATATTAAGCAAACTTAAAACATAGTTGGACTCGAATATGTTGCCTCATTAAACCCTTGACAAGGAAAACCCAGTGGGATAAAACCTTGACGAAGGAAAAAGAGTACAACGTGACAGATGCGAGTAAAGGTGGTCCGTTGCAGATTATCACTTTGCTCCTTTGAAATTGACTAGTTGCTACATAACTCTTAAGGCAGAAAATCCTCGTGGGAAATACAATAGCCTTAGGCTGGAAATTACATTCCGGTGTTTGTTGTTGTCATTAAAAACCTTGTCGAGTAACAAAACCACGTGGGAAAAATCAACCTCGGTGAAGGAAAATAGTTCAACACACCATTAGATTCTCCCCCTGATGTTAGATAATTTTCATTAGTCTAATGTAGTCAAAAGGAGTTTATCATACTTTACTTTGGTGACTTGAATGTTTATAAGACCTTGTTGTTAATTCTGGAAGTTACGTTGCTTAACATACTATCGTGTTTCATTTCTTTGATTCAGATATTTTCAGTAATATCAACGCGATCTTTATGTCTTCAACGTTCAACATACTTGATGTTTTAGTGTTGTCTCGCTAAAAACCTTGTCGAGTAACAAAACCCTTTGGGAAAAACTATTCTCGATCGAAGGGAAAAAGAGTACAACATAGCTTCAATTTCGAAGTAAAATATGTCGACATCATATCCTTGGATCCTCCTCCTGATGTCGGCATCTCCCCGATTACTTTGAGTTGTTTGTTCGAACAGTTCCTTTAGTCATATACTTTTGAAATCTGAATATCGGTAATGGCTTAGAAAATAGTCTACCATATCTCCCCCTGATTACTTTTGTTGGAGAAGAGATTATTGTTCCTTCATAATCAACAACTTTTGGATTGCACTTTCATTAGCATTCCTTTTTATGTCTTTGCAGGGATAAAACAAACTCATATCAATGGTTACTTTTAAGTATATGATTACATTCATTATACCATTCCAATGACATTGCGTTGGCGCGGAGCTATATCTAGCTAACAAGTTCCCTGAGGATGCAAAATTTAATCTAGTACATTACTATAATAAGTACAACAATACGTCTATTGTACTTAGATATGGGAATTTCATCTCCCAACACATCTTCGTCATATTCCTTTGGGCCAGAAATGGTTACTTACTTACATTTGAACCTCGACTAATCATGGGAGTGCTATCGGGATGCATGTCTTTGTTAAATTTCATGACAACTTTAGACATATGCAAACCTGGTGGAATAATATAACACAAGCTCGATTATTCGATCGAGCTTTCCTAGATTTTTCATCTCAAATTCGGATTTTATATAGCTTTTAAGGTCTCTTATTACATCAAGAGTACACATAATGTCCTGTACCATCAACATAAATATCTACAAAACTAATACAATTGAATTAGTAAACCTTATATATGCTAAAGATAGATAATGAAAAAGGTGTAAAAACATAAATGGGCTTAGAACCATTAATTAGATAGACTTGTATGAACCTTGTGTGAGCCCTTTGACTGATTTCTTAGAATGATTGTGTGATTTACAGTTAGTCTATATTAACAACGATCGATTCAAAGATGAACCAGTGGATCATGGATTTCGAGGTAGGCATGGCATGTCATCAATTCCGGTGGAAACTCTGTAACCTTCTTGTAATCATTAAGTTTACTTTATCTGCGAGCATGATGAGTCTTTACTTTCCGTAAGAATATTGTTTGTAATTCAATAAGTATGTTGTGTAATATGAGTTGGGTGGTTTCCCCGCGAAGAGTGTCTGTGTTTCCCCATAGCTCTTGGCTAAGTTTTGTAGGGAAATGATACAATGTTTGAATATTATCTAGTAGTCCGGATTTACCCTGGTTGATTATTATTACATTTTATTGTCTTAAGATAGTAGTCCGGCTTTACCCCGGTTGATTATTACCTAGTAGTCCGGCTTTACCCCGGTTGATTATTATATATACTATTTTATTTGGAGAAGTCACTCATGTGCATATTATACTTGATTGTGCAGTCTTAATAGTATGACTGGGTTACTATGACCTTCACTTAGGAAGAAATTCTAGGTTCATGACCGGATATGGTCATTATTTGGAGACTTCGGCCTACGAATAATGATTGGGCCTTTGTGAACTTTGTTGTCTTGAGGTCGAGATCATAGTAATCAAAACCTTATTATATTCTAGACTTAGATGGTGGTAACTGGATTTATGAGGTGTACGCATTCCACAATAATATCATACGGTACCTGGATTCATGCTATCATTTGAGACTGGAGTTATTCCTAGCATCTTCTTCTCCATTGAGTGAGACGAAGTTAGGATAACATATGTTTAGGTTGTTTAACTCCATTCTCGTAGATCCATCCAGTGGTGGATCTTTCATGGATATTTCCACAATGGACGCAATATCTGGGGAAAAGAGTTGAAGCAATCTTCTGCTTCGTGTTGTGTGTAAAAGGTGTTATATGTATTCTTCTATTATTCTGTTTTAATTTCATTACCTTTTAGAACTATGAAGCATATTAGTGATTACTTCTAGGTTATATGTTTTCATTGGGCACCCCTTTGGGATGATGTGCTCACTCGTTTCCACTTCAGTTTCAGTAATCAGAAGAAATGGTACGCATGAAGATATCTGTTATCGTAGCTTAAAGCTTTTTACGATGTTAGAGATGTTATGAATCTGTAATATATATTTATTCTTTAATTATTATGTAAAACAACAAATTAATATATTCATATCACCAGAGAGTTCTTCATTTATACGATATCAGAGAGTATGGGTTTGTTTTTGGAATTAGCTTATGTAACTGAGCTTTTTTTAAGATCGGTGATATAGGTTTGATGCTTCAATTAGGTTGTAATCATATTAGCTAAGCAGGAGATTAGGTTGGGGCGTCACAAAAATAAATACCAGCAGTAATGAAAACCAAAACTGGGAAAATTTTGGGAAATGGGCATCACTCAGTCTGTGAAACAATTCATGTGGAAAGTAGCACATGCTATCCTACCAACTAATATGAGAATGGCAACTTTCTTACCACATATTAACACAACCTGCAACCTTTGCGATGAGGGTCAAGAAACTCTAACCCATATGTTTCTCGACTGCAACTTTGCAACTCAGGTGTGGATGCATTTTAACATGGATAAACAGTACGTTACCGATGGAACCACAACTTTCCATGAGTAGCTAAATGACTGCTTCGAACATCAGGATATAGATACATATGGAGTGAACTGGTAGGTCTTGTGTAGTATTATCATTTGACATGTTTGGAAAGCAAGGTGTAACATCACTTTTAGGAAGGAAAGTCAAAACAATGTAAAAACAGCAGATAACATAGCAAAGTATATCAATAGTTACTTGATTGTAAACAAAAAGGGCTACAACATATTGCATTCTTTATACTATAACAGAATGGATGATGAAAATATGGAAGAAGAAAAAAAAACCAGCAAATGAACAAGCACAAATTATGACTCTGAAAATGAACATAGTCCTATTAATGATGGATTCGGCAGCAAACACAGGAATTGGATTAACACTACGTGACTACACAAGTACAGTTAGTGAAACCAGAGGACTTAATGAAGATGTGTACTTCTTGGGAAGAAGAAGGGGTCAAGCAACATTAGATGGGCATGAGAATGGAGTGGTCACACTATCTCGTTCGAAGCAATTACAGAACCTACTTAATGCGATAGGAAAGTATGCAACAACAAGGGAACAACGATACACGATAAGCGCAGACTTTGGAAACATGACTAAATTTGAGATAAACTTTAGAGCACTTGATTTTATTTTAACTAGAAGGTCTTATGTAATTTGGGGAGCTCATATCTCATGTTTTTGTAACAAGTATGCAATACAACATACTTTATTGGAAAGACACTAATTTAAAAGCTTTATTAATTTATCCGAACTTACAAAGTTGGATTGAATATGTAACTAAAATCCGAAACTCTCCTAATAGATAATAAGGAAATGTTCTATCAATGTCTTACGTATCTCTTTTTCCAAAAAACAAATAAATCAAAAAAGTAAAAATAAAATCTTATTATTATGTAATTTAAGCACCATGTCGTAGAAAATTTTGGTCACGTTTCTACTGAAGCTATTACAACACGGGTTATCTCTGACTCTCTGGTTTTTCAACAATAAAGTCAGTAGAATATGACGGACTGGGGCTAAAATTTACGGCCCTAACTTGGCCCGACAGCCTCCTAGCTTTTGGCTAATTTTCTACAAGGTACGGGGATTTCCTAATCTGAGTATCACCCCTATAAATAGTTTCGGTCTACCCTTAATTTCACAATTCATCAACTCAAAGAGGTGTTCTGAACGAGA
>JAJJWW010002707.1:0-15533 GCA_023531295.1 Papaver armeniacum | reverse complement strand
ATGAATAACCAAAAAATTCAAGGGGATTTTGTGTTTCATTAAAATAAAATGGGTAATTTGCATTACCCCTTTTTTAATTACTAATTGGTAAAACCCCTTTAATGTGATGTGCCGTAAACGGCCAGTTAAATCTTGCACGTGTAGTGCACGTGCTTACAATAATAAAATAATAAAACGAAAATCCAAAATTAGTTACACGTGTTTGAAGATCAAAAAGAAAAAAAATAAAGAGATATCCGATCTCTTTTATCTTTATCATCATCTCCGTCGTCTTCTCCGCCACATCTCAGCAACTGATTTTGTTCAGGTAAAAAAAATACAAATTAATCTCCCTCAATGTCTATTAGTTGCCATCATTTAATTCCCGAATCAGACGACAACATGATAGAACAAAGAAAATCAAGATGAAAAATACCAAAAACCAAGCCCTAATTTAATTTGAAAAATACCCAACACTAAGCCCTAATTTGATTTGAAAGATGAGATTCAATCCAACATCACCACCCATAACAGCAACAACGATAAAATTAATGTGGGCATCGAAACATACGAAATTGATATTTTTATATATTATATTTAATTTTCTCATATTTGATTTGCTCAGGGGATCAATTGATAGGGGCAACAACAGCAAAATTGATTTGCTCATCGGATTTACTAATTGATGATCAATTTATTGATGGGATAGTGCGTATGATGAATTATCACATGATAGATAAGCTCTTGAATTAAGATTTGCACAGTGCTTAGTTAAGTACAACAACCTTTTGAACTCTCCATTAACGGCGTCACTTATAATCCAGAATTATGCTTTAACTTGGATAAAAATTTGGTGATTGCTTGAATGGTATTTGAGTATTGTGAAAAATTTGGATTGATTTTTAATGTTTTAGTGATGCAGAATCTGGTGATGGAGTAGAACGACAGGAATGAGTTACAGCGGCGGTGATGTGTTCATGTTTTTTTTTTAATGAAAATGAGGCTCAGAATGCGCCACGTATAGGAGTATTATTTTAGTGTCACACGGGTGCACTTCACGTGTTGGATTTAACTGGCGGTTACGACGCATCCACATTAAAGGGGGTTTTACCAATTACTAATTAAAAAAGGGGGTAATGCAAATTACCCATTTATTTTGGGGGGAAACGCAAAATCCCCCAAAATTCAATAATAACTATTGATGTTGACTCTGCTACCCCAAGATTTGTCATGGAGATGTAGAAATCGTATATAATTTTCCAAAAGAAACATGGAGATGTAGAAATCGTATATAATTTTCCAAAAGAAAGAAGCTTGAAATCCATGGACGGGTCAAAAACATATTTATTCAATTTTGGGTGTAGTTTTTAGTAAATGCTTTTTTTTTTTTTTTTTTTTGTTATCTTGGTCAATTTACATTTCAAGCAAGGTATTCTATAACTCCAGATTATATTGGTCATATTAACGTGTGGTTCACCAGGTTTTTGGTTAAGTCAGAAGACATTAATAATTGCTTGATCATTATTATTAGGGGGATTTTGTGTTTCCCCCTCAAAAAAGATACTTATTTTGCATTACCCCTTTTTAAATTGATAATTGGTGAAACCCCCTATCTGTTAGATTTACCGTCACCACCCTGTTAAGTGCGAACGTGATACACACGCGTGTATCACAAAAAATAATATTTCTAAAAAATACCAAAATGTCGTTTAATCCAAAGAAATCGACACAAGCAAACCAGTGAATCAAAATCAATGGAACTAATCAAATCCAACCAAATTTCATGAAATTAAACACATATGTATTCATGAACCCCAACCCCAAGCACAACAATTGATTCATAACATTCCCAAGTCATTCAATAACAATAGAATCAGTCAAAATTTGAACCTTCACAAAAGAAAACCAGAAAGATCAAAAACATATGTGATACCACGAATTTGTTTGCAAAACCATCGAAACATTAATGTTTGCCTCCACCCAAGTCAGATGCTAACACTATCATGAGAACCAGGACCTCTTCCCCTTTGAAATTTAACCCAATGCCTTTCTCTTTAATTATTCCTCTCTCGATCCTCAAAAAACAGTAATTTATAGCTTTAGTTAAGCAGAGATCAAAAGAGATTTAAGTATCAATTTGGAAAAATGGGTTATGAATTATTTGTTCTCTAAAAAACCTTTCTCATTAAATCAACACAGAGAAGAGAAAGCTCTTATTATACAAACAATCCTCAGTACAGGCTGTCATAGACATCACATAATCTGTACGGATACAATGACTAATAGCATACAAATAAAAGACTCAGGGCAGACACAATAACACCTGAGTCATGCTCACTGTCACTAGCCCCCCTCAAGCTGAAGTGGTTGGAGCACTTTCATCTTGTGTTTTAAAAACTCAAAACGAGGAGTACTTAGACCTTTAGTGAAAATATCTGCTGCTTGTTGAAGAGTGGAAATATACACAACCTGCAAATTTTTGGATTGAACTAATTCTCTCACAAAATGAAAATCAAGAGCAAGATGCTTGATTCGGCTGTGGAAAACTAGATTGGAAGCTAAGGCAATGGAGCTTTTGTTGTCACAGCCAATGGAAGGAGGAATAGGAACAAGAATATAGAGATCCTTTAGAATATGACAGATCCAAAGTACCTCAACAGCAGTGGATGCAAGTGATCTATACTCTGCCTCTGTACTACTCCTGGAAACAGTAGGTTGTTTCTTGGATGACCAAGAAATTGGATTACCTCCAAAGAAAATACAATAACCACTCACATACCTTCTATCATCTGGATTCCCAGCCCAGTCAGCATCAGTGTATCCTTGTAAAGCATTAAAACCTGGAGAGAATAGAAGACCATGGCCAAGAGTGCCTTTAATATATCTGGGAATCCTCTTAGCATCTTGAAGATGTGCAGTAGTGGGAGCATGCATAAACTGACAAATCTGATTGACTGCAAAACTGATATCAGGTCTTGTCCAAGTTAAGTATTGCAGAGAGCCAACAAGAGACCTATATTCAGTAGGATTAGGAAGAAGATCTCCATCTGAAGCAGAAAGTTTGAAATTTGCAGGACAAGGAGATGTGCGGGGGCTTGATTCCAACAAGATTGCATTTCAAGCGTATCAATGGCATATTTTGTTTGACTAAGAAACAAACCTTTGGTATTTCTGGTTACTTGCAATCCCAAGAAAAAATGTAGAGCACCAAGATCTTTGACAGGGAAAAGAGTACTCAGATGAAGAATGATCTTGTTATAGTGAGAGACATCAGTCCCAGTAATAATGATGTCATCCACATAAACAAGCATGATAGTAAGCTTGGACCCTAACTTCTGAACAAATAAAGATGGATCAGCAAATGAGGGTTTGAAGTCAAGATAAATGAGAGAATCTGCAAGTTTCTCATACCAAGCCCTTGGGGCTTGTTTTAACCCATATAAAGATTTGTTGAGCTTACAAACATATTCAGGATGATCTTTGTCTTCATAGCCTGGTGGTTGAACCATATACACATCTTCTTTGAGGTCTCCATGAAGAAAAGCATTGCTTATGTCAAGCTGCTTAATATCCCAATTAAAGTTCACAGCTAAAGAAAAAAAAATTCTGATAGTAGTTGGCTTTATCACAGGACTGAAAGTATCTGTATAATCAAGACCCTCAAGTTGATGATACCCTTTAGCAACAAGCCTGGCTTTATGTCTCTCAATAGTGCCATCAGCCTTATGCTTCACTTTATAAACCCATTTGCAGCCCACTAAATTTTGTGCAGGATGTGGTGGCACTTTGGTTCAAGTATCAGCATTAAGCAGCAAGATGTTCTTCATCCATAGCACCACACCAAACTGGAATTTTTTAGCTTGAGAGTAGCATGTTGGTGTTGGAGGAGCAATAGTTGCCATATAAGCAGCTGGTAGAGTATGCTTAGTTGAGAAAAGAACCTTAGGCTTGTAGATGTTGTTCTTGGCTCTTGTAGTCATAGTATGAGTGTTAGTGATCATGGTTCCCTGAGGTGATGTAGGATTGGAAAGAATGGAAGGTGCAGAAGAAATGTCTGAAGTTACAGAAGGAGTAGAAAGTGGTGGAGAGAGTGAAAGAGATGGAGATACATCTAGTAGAGTAAGAGACACATCAAAATTAGAGAGAACTCGAGTGAGAGTAGTAGTGGAGGTAAGACAAGTGTATGGAAAGACATGTTCATTGAAAACAACATGTCTGGAGATAAAAACTTTATGTGAAATAGGATCCAAACACCTATAGCCCTAACTTTGAGAATCAGAACCTTAAAAAATGCACTTAGTACTCCTAGGTTGCGGTTATTAGAGACATAGGGCTTAAGCCAAGGAAAACAAAGACAGCCAAAAAGATTTTAGAAAGTGATAATCAGGGTGGTTTGTTAAACAATTTCTCAAAAGGAGAAAGTGAGTGTAAAGATTTGCTGGCAACTATTGATGGTGTAATTGGCAGTGGCCAAAGCATCAAACCAATATGAAAGAGGTAAACCAGCTTGGATAAGAAAAGTTCTGGTAATATCAAGTAAATGCATGTGTTTGGATTCAGCTACACCATTTTGTTCTGGTGTATGAGGACATGTAAGTTCATGAAGAATGCCATAAGAAGAAATGAAAGAGTTAAGTTCATCATTTACAAATTCACCACTACCATCTGTTCTAATAACTTTGATGGTAGTAGAAAGTTGGTTTTCCATAGTGGTTTTAAAATGGAGAAATATGGAAGTGAAATCTGATTTTGCATTAAGTGGAAAGACCCAACAAAACTTAGTAAAGTCATCAACAATATTGACATAGAACTTGTAACCATTTACAGAGTTAATTGGAGCAGGCCCTGTAAACATCAAGATGCAACAACCATAATGGAAATAAAGAAACAGAAGATGACAATTGAAAAGGAAGTTTATGAGACCTTCCCAATTGACAATCACTGCACATAATAGGCTTTGCATGACTTTGTCAAGCTTTATTGTTCTACAGACTTTACTAAAAGACTCAAAAGAAGGATGTGCTAATCTTTTGTGCCAAACTTCAGATGAAGCAGCAACACTGGAAAAAGCTGTTTTGAAAGAAGTAGAACTTTGTATTGGGTAGAGACCATTTTCACTGGGCCCTTTGAAGAGAATCCTCCCTGATCTCAGATCCTTTATGAAAAAATAAGTGGAGGTAAAAGTTAGAGAACAATAATTGTCTCTAGCAAACTTATGAACTGAAATGAGGTTGTGAGAGGCTTTAGGAACATGAAGAATTCTATTTAAGCGGAAGGTTTTGGAAGGAAAAGTTAAAGTGCTAGAACCATGACCAGAAACAAACATACCTTCACCATTAGTTGTAGTAACTAAATCATTGTCAGTGTAAGATGTTGAAGTTGAAGCATCCAAATGACTAGCATCACCAGTTAGATGATGATTGGCTCCTGAGTCCATGTACCAGGGGTTATCACCAAAGATATTTGCAGAGGCAAGCATAGCTTGAATGTTTCTTGGTGGATCATTGCCTTGATAAGCAAAGTTGAGTCGATTCCAGCATTCACGTGCATCATGTCCATATTTGCGACAAATTTGACAAGTAGGACGATCTCCTAAGATAGGTCCAAGAAGCAGTTCTAGTAATAGATTGTGAAGAAGGAGAAGGTAGCAAACCTTGAGATGAACCTCTCCCTGAGACATATTGACTTCTACCACGACCTCTGAAAGCATTAGGCTGATAACCTCGACCAAAACCTCTACCAAAACCACGAAAATTGCCATACTGAGCAGCAAAAGCTCTATGAGTAGATTCCTCATGCAGAGTCTTAGATCGAGCAGTTACAATTGATTCCTCACTGAGAAGCATATTGTGAAGTTCCATAGTAGATACAAGAGGCGATCTAACACGTATAGATGTAGAAAATGAAGCATAGTCAGCAGATAAAGCACCAAGAGTAATGACAACCAATTCATTATCTGAGACTTTAGATCGAGCAGCTGCAAGTTGATCTGAAAGCAGCTTGATCTCATTGAGAAGTGAAGTAATTGATTTATCACCTTGTTTGAGAGAAAGAAGTGTAGTTCTTAATTGAATCGAATGTGTAGAAGAAACTCGAGCAAAGCGATCATTAATACATTTCCACAGTTCAAACGAAGAAGAAACCAAGAAAAGTATGCAATTACCGAATCGGAGATTGTAGAATGGAGCCAAAGGATAATAGTTGCATCATCATCCATCCAGTCGGTGTAAAGTGGATTTTCAATTCTATTGAGTTCATTTCTTGGAGAGGTAAATTGAGAAGGACAAGGAAGAGATCCATCAAGGTATTTCATTATCTTGAACTTACGAATGACAGGAAGAATAAGAAATTTCCAGATCAAGAAATTATCATCTCTGAGTTTGAGTTGAATAATACTTGTTAATTGATTTAATGGAACTTTGGATATTGAAAAAGCAGTAGGATTTTCCATGGAGTTGGATGGGAATTCTTGAATCATGTAAGATTTGCAGAGAAGAAATGAAAGTAGATCTGAAGACAATAAACAAGATCAAGACCAAAAACAAGAAGAGAAAGATGAATTGTAGGAAATAACACCTGAGATTGATGATGGTTGAAGAAGAGAGATAATCTGATGAAAGATTGGCAAGGAAGTGAAAGACGGTGACCAAGATCCTACTGCAGAAACTCTGTTTCTCTATCTGATACCATAGTTGACTGAAATGAAAATCTAAAAAACCTTTCTCATTAAATCAACACAGAGAAGAGAAAGCTCTTCTTATACAAACAATCTCAGACAGTCATCATAGACAAAGACATAATCTGACGGATACAATGACTAATAGCATACAAATAAAAGACTCAGGGCAGACACATTTTCAGACACAAATAACACCTGAGTCATGCTCACTGTCACTATACAAAACATCCACAACATAGACAATCACCGAGAGTATGTTTTTAAGAGAAAAGCTTTCTTATGTTGTTAATTTTGTTTATACCCAATTTGATTAAAACCAAGGTTTTTCTGAAAAACACAAAAAAAAAAAAAAATCTCCAGATCAGTTCTTGGACAGATATCGGCTTCCATCAAGAGATTTTAATCCGATTTTGAATCTAGTTCAGTTTTGCATCCATCGATCTTTATTCTTCATACCCATTTGAAGATATTTTGAAAGCAATAAACTTCAAATTTTGTACCTGTAATGTAACTCTTTAATGGAAGTGTCAGATTAGATAGAGAAGAAGAAGAAGAGATAAGGAGGAGGGAGGACCGCTCGATGGTTTTACTTTTCTTTGTTTTTGTTTTGAAATGCACATGTGCAAGTGTAGTATAGGTCTGATCAGTGGAAACTGCATACGCGCATCTCACATGTGTTGACATAACTGAGCACTCACGGCAGTTACACCAGAAAGGGGGTTTTGCCAATTAGGAGTTTAAAAAGGGGGTAATGCAAAATAGATATCTTTTTTGAGGGGAAAACACAAAATCCCCCTTATTATTATTATTATTATTTATTTTTTTTTCAAACTAAAATAAAATAATTATTTGATTCAAATGGTAGGTTTATTATTATTATTATTATTATTATTATTTTGTTCTAATAAAAATATTAATTTATTATGATTAAATAAAATAATCATACAAAGCTATTGGTTGGCAACCTAGCAAAAAGCTGGGCACCAACCCCTTCTGAATAGCAATGCCTAATCTATGTAAAATAAAACTACCAAAACCACTACTAGCGTCATTACTAACAAGACAGTTCTTTAGAATTTAAATCTTTTTATTTATTTTATAATAGGTGCATTAGTGCTGGTATGATCTAATTATCTACCGTATTATTATTTTTTTCTTCTTAAACCTCTCTCACGATTCTATATTGAAAGAGGTTCGGGTGGATCACGATTCCACTATTATAATTATCTATGTAAGAAACAATTTCATCCATTAAATAAAGATTAAATTTCATCCATTAAACAAAGATTAGAGATGTATTCGCCATTATCCCTTTTTAAAACCTAATTTTCAACCTCAATTAAATCAATTTGTTTTACTTTATTGCCTAACTTTAAAAAATAGGTTAGTTCAGACTTATCAACAAAAATTCTTAGACATAGGTTGATCTTCTTTCGAGATTCAATTCGTGGTAAGATTTTACTATTGTACTACAATAATGTTAGTATCGTTTACATTATTACTGTCTTAGTAATTTAAATTATTATCCATGTCAGGTTCGTTTGTTCATAGTAACAGATTTTCTGAATTGCCTTTTTAAAGAATTTATACTTATTACTTCCAAACCACGCTTAATAATAATTTAAATTGTTCATAGTAACAGGTTCGCTTACAATAACAGATTTTCTGAATTGCCTTCTAATTTTTTAGATAAAAACGGCCAACATCATCCACATAAGCTATATTTTACTTTGACCGTCAATTGTCACAGGTGATGTTTATGTTTGATCCATCATCACCATTTAATTATCCTGAAATCAGAAAATAAAAAAAAACAGCGAGGATTTTGTTTTAGGAAATCGCCAACGGTGATATCTAGATAAGATAAAACGGACTATATCAGTGAAGATACATGGATAAAGAAGTATATTAATGATATTTTAAAATATTTTCACGGGACATACCAAGCTAGAAACCATATGTCGGATACCGAACATCACATGATGTATAAAACTAACCAGAGGTTGAGCCGGGTCCGTAAGGTCCGGTGATACCTAGTCATTGTTATGAAAAGGTATGAGGTTTGTCTCCATGATATCTAGGGCTATCAGACGGACAACGTTAAACGGGGACCTCGATCCGGAGGTCGGGATTCTCCGGATTGAGTTTTCCATTGGATGGCTAAGAAGGCTAAGAAATTTCGGATGGGAAGGTAAGGGTGAAAAATTACGCGGTGGGGGTGTTTTATCTGTGCCATACTGTCTGTCATACTAAAGATTTTCTGTTTTTCCAACTGCGATCCCTCTTCTTCTCTCGCGCAGAAAAGCACGAGTTTTTGCTTCTCTGTCTTTATTGCGGGTTACGACTCTTCGTTCTGTGTAACAGATGGTTTTATACCCTAAACCTCTCTTCATCTCTCCGTGTTCCCCAGTTTTGGCAGCACATACACAAAAAGAAAAAGAAAAAAAAAAGTCAACAGTTAGCAATGGTGCCACTATCGACCCCATGGAAGATTTGGAAGTTCAGCTCGATTGTGATTCCGCTATTATAACCAAGTTCATAGACGAAACAATTCCATCCATAGACGAAACAATTCCATCCATTAAAGAAGTAACCAACAACGTACCTTTAGTATCTAAATATCATACATTATTTCCTGAAGAATTACCTGTGAGTTTACCACCTTTTAGAGATGTTCAGCATTACATTGATCTTATACCTAGAGCTTCTTTACCTAATCAAGCTCATTATAGGTTTCCTACTGAACATGACATTTTACAGGGTCAAGTTAATGACTTATTGACTAAAGGATTAATTAGACCTAGTAATAGCCCTTGTGCTTGTCCTGCATTTCTGGTACCTAAAAAGGATAATGGATGGAGAATGTGTATAGATTGCAGAGCTTTGAACCGTATCACCATTCCTTATAGGTTTCATATTCATCGTATTGAGGATATGATTGATCTTTTAGCAGGGTCTATTATTTTCACTAAACTTGATCTTCACAATGGTTATCATCAGATTAGAATAAAAGAGGGAGATGAATGGAAAACTTCTTTCAAAACGAGAGAAGGTTTATATGAATGACTTTTCATGCCTTTTGGTTTGTCTAATGCTCCTAGCACCTTTATGAGATTCATGAATCACGTTTTACAACCCTTTCTGAGTAAGTTTGTCATTGTATACTTTAATGAAGTATTAATTTTCAGTAGAAGTGCAAAAGAGCATATCAGTCATCTTTCTCAAGTGTTCAAAGTTTTGTTCGACAATTCTTTGTTTGTGAATTTGAAGGAATGCACATTTATGTCCTCTGAAGTTACCTTCTTGGGATATGTAATCTCTTCCAAGGGTATTCATGTGTATCCTTCTAAAGTTCAAGATATTATGGATTGGCATGTTCCTACTTCTATCAAAGAGGTGAGAAGTTTTCATGGATTAACTTCTTTTTATAGACGTTTTGTCAGAAATTTCAGCACCATTGTTGTACCTCTTACTGATTGTTTAAAACAAGAAAATTTCATATGGACCGAGGAAGCTGATAAAAGTTTCAATACTCTTAAAGAAAAACTATGTTCAACTCCTATTCTTGTAATGCATGATTTTTCCAAGCGTTTTCAAGTTGACTGTGATGCTTCTATTATTGGAATTGGAGCAGTTTTATCTCAGTAAGGACATCCAGTTGCTTACCATAGTGAAAATAATTCTGAGACACAGAAAAAGTGGTCTACTTATGAATTGGAATTTCTTACACTTATACAAGCTCTTAAACAGTGGCAGACCTATTTGGTTCATTGAGAGTTTGTCATTAATACTGATAATAATCATGCGTTGAAATATCTCCAGACTTCATCTAAGGTTAACCGTATACATGATAGGTGGTTATCTACAATTAACAAGTACACTTTTTCTATCAAACATAAAAGTGGAAATCTTGATCAAGTTGTAGATGCTCTAAGTAGACGACGACATCTTTTAGCAACTATTCGAAATGAGAGTTTTTCCTTTGATTATATCAAAGAGATCTATGTCGAGGATGATGATTTAAATCACTTTAGGAACAATGCAGCTCTTTGGCTCACGGGGTTGATGATTTCTCATTCAAGATGGATTCTTGTTCAAAGGTAATCGTATTTGCATTCCTAATGGTTCTTTGCGTCTTCATTTAATACGTGAACTGCATATGAGTGGACTTGGTGGTCATTTTGGTAGAGATAAAACTATTGCACTTTTGGAGGAGTGCTATTATTGGCCTTCACTTAAGCGTGATGTACAAAAACATGTTATGAGATGCATGGTTTGCCAACAAGCTAAGGGTACTGTTCAAAACACCGACCTTTATACACCTTTACCAATTCCATAAGCTCCATGGTGGGACATTAGCATGAACTTTATTCTTGGTTTACCTCATACAGCTAGAGGAAATGATTCAGTGATGGTTGTTGTGGATATATTTTCCAAGATGACTCATTTTATAGCCTGTAAAAAGTATATTGATGCTTCAAATTTTGTATCTTTATGTCTCAGAGAAATAGTTCGATTACATGGAATTCCTAAGTCTATTACTTCTGATAGAGATATAACATTTCTGAGTTATTTTTGGAAGACATTATGGATGCGTTTGGGAACTAGTTTGCGTTTGAAGATTACTTCACATCCTCAAATGATGGATGCACCAAGTTGTCAATCGTTCTTTGGGAAATTTAATTAGAGCCAAAATCATTGATAACAACAAACAATGGGATATTTTGTTACCTCATATGGAATTTGCATTCAACACTTCAGTAAACAGATCCACAGGTAAAAATTCATTTGAAATTGTTTATTCAAAGGTCCCTAATCATGTAGTAGACTTGGTTGTACTTCCTAAGTTACATAATTCCAATGTCAAAGCTGATAATTTGTTGGAGCAAGCTTCTCAACTACATCATGAGGTCAAAACAAAACTTGAGGAGTCTAATGATACATACAAGGATGCTACTGATAAGCATAAAAGATTCAAAACTTTTCAGGAGGGAGAGTTAGTCATGATTCATCTGCGCAAAGAACGTTTCCCAGTTGGTACCTATAACAAGACTAAGATGAAGAAGTACGGCCCTTTTAAAATCTTGAAGAAAATCAGTGACAATGCTTATGTCATTGATCTACCTAAGGAATAGAACATCTCTAATGTGTTCAATGTTCAAGAGGTTTTTACCTTTCATGGTGATAATGAACTATTATTTGTTTCCAGCAACTCAGAGACGAGTTTTTCTCAAGAAGGGGGGACTGATGTCGGACATATACCTGTTTTCAATGTCGCTCTTGTTGTTCTTTCTAGAATGACATATCATGGGGGAGAGTTCTTTTTGAACTTTTGCTTAATTGTCAAATCTTTGTGGGGAATGCGGCTGTGGAATATTTTGAGGGGTTATCTTGTATCTTTAAACTCCTTGATGAAAGCATTTAGCTTCGGCTTTATGATTGCATCTAAATAAGATAATATGTGTTTCTTTCGTTTGGTCATGAAATGTCTCTTTCAGAAATTTCATTAGGATCCCGTTCTTGTACCTTTGCCAATTTTATTGACAAAAAGGGGGAGAATTAATATGTAGTTCACACTACAAATACATATGGTTTTCGGATCATTATGTAAGGGGGAGTGGTTTCCATGTGAGATGGAGTATTGACTAAGGGGGAGTGATACATATCACCATAGTATTGTTGTTAAAGTTGTGATACAATTGAACTTTGACGTTGTGTAATGATACTATGACACTGTATAACAATGATTGAGAACTATTGTTTTCTTGTTGTTATAGGTATGGATTTTCAACAACGATGATGCTAAACTTACAACCTTTGGGATCATTGGAGTACTTGGAAGTGACGAAGATTTCGAGTAATGTTGAAGATTAGGCATGTGGAATAGGAGCTACAAAAGTTAAATTATTTATTTTTTGTATTCCATATGTATTAATAGTTTTGTCACTAAAATTGACAAAGGGGGAGATTGTTAGAGCATTGCTCGGTCGAACTCGCATGCGTTGCTATCTCAAGCATGTTTGTCAATGTATAGTTTTGATTTCTAGCCTACTATAGCTAAAGGTCTCGGACTAGGATAAAAAGTGTAGTTGAGCTCAAGACTCCATGGAAATCATCATACAAAACGAAGGACTACTCAAGGAACTGGTGGAACTTCATCGACTAAAAGGTATGTGGATACTTGAACATATCTGTCACTCAAAAGTCTATTTACTCATGGAAAGCCTTTTGACAGATATGCTAAACACGCTCGTGTCTTACTTCTCAGATGAGCGTCTCACAAAGAAAGAAGGATAAATGAGACAACATTCATTTAATGAGCTAAAGGCTCATACTTGTGTAAATTAATCACAAGGTTGATATCTCACCTACAAAAAACCTAGCTGTGTGAGAATTGAATAGGTATACTCCTAACAAAGTGCCTCTGATTATCTAGCTAATCTCTTATCGTTTTTTAGATGGATAATTAGTCAATACTTTACATGAGTATTTTTTAATCCTTCCTTAGTTATTATCTTTTATCCTTTGTATTCAAACTTGTTTTTGAAAAATAAAAGTGTGGGCTTTTTATGTGCAAAACTTTGTGAACCTCCACTTTACGGGTACACGTACGGGTTTGGGATCCTTTCTCAATCCAATCTTGTAAACCCTAAGTCTCTTAAATCTTATTTATATACCTATCCTATTAAGTTGAACTTTTCACTCTAGGCTTTTTATTATCAATGGCTTCTTCCTCTTGCTCATGGGATTTACCTGAATATTTCGTTGATAATGCGGTATACTTCGATTTTGATAAAGAGAAGGGAACCTTTGTTGAAGTTGAAGGATATTTTCCTCAATCTCCTGATTCCAATTCGGATATTGAGGAGATTGAAAAAATTTCATCTGAAGTAGTTCTTGACTTCCTAAAGAACTTTGAGAATGCAAAGCAACAACTTGTTGATACAATGACGTGTCTTGATGCGGTAAGAACTGAGTTGAAAAAGGTTAACTCTGACCTTGTTCTCATAAAGCCCCATGTTAAAGAACTTCCCAACAAGGATTTTCTCAAAACGGGTAAAGGAAGTCGCTGCTCACAAGCTCGGAAGACCTCAAGACTCATGAGGATCCCGAACTGGGCCTCGCTGACTTCCCGCCTCGTGTTCGGCTTTTGGCATAGGATTCTGATTTTGTTTTAAGCTTGTTTTTTTTTTTTTTTTTTTCTAGTAAATCTTCTATTTTTTCTGTTTTTGTTTAGAAGAATAACTAGAGTTTGGAATAGTCATTATTGTGATTACACATAGCTATGTCCAACGTTTTCATCTTCATGTTTCTAGATTTATTGGTTTAAGTTCTAAATTTGTTTGGAAGATGATTTTTGCAGTATTAATCTTTATGGTTTTATATATTTCAATTGTTATGGGATATGTGTGTTTGCGTCTCATGAACTATTGTCCCATACCTTGTCAAAAGTAAAGTCTTTCGTATGTCGATATGCATATATTGATAAAAGAATGAATGGACTTTTGACAAATACAAAAGTTAAGCCTATTATGTCAGTTATTATGTCAGTTATTGATGGAAGATAGGTTAAAATCTTTTGTTTATAAGGATTATGTCTATTGTATGTCGTTATGCGAATAGTGATGGAAAATAGAATGAATCCTTGTGTATTCCGCAGTAATTGATCTTCCCTGATCCATACTTTATGTATTACTGTGAGGCTCCGTAATGTGTCTTATGTTGAGCACTAAACGACCAAGTTGATTATTTTTATGATTAGCTTTGTTGTTGTTTCGTAAGGTGCTTTATGTCGAGCATTATCAACTAAATTAATCATCTTGTTTGGTTATTTAGTTATTGCTCCATAAATTCTCTTATGTCGAGCATAACCAATTAAATTGATTACTTTTGTGATTAGTTTGGTTGTGGAGTTCGATTAAATTAATCATGGGTTCTCTTGTGGTTAATTTAATTGAGTGTTTTGGATTCAAATTCATACTTGTATGTGATATGTTATGTCCAAAGAAATCCTTCTTTCTTTTGAAATTAAGGTCGCTTGTTTTGTTCTTTTTCGGGAATGACATAATATGGGGAGAGTTCTTTTTGAACTTGTGCTTAATTGCCAAATCTTTGTGGGGAGTGCGGATGTGGAATATTATAGGGTTCTCTTGTATCTTTAAACTCCTTGATGAATTCATTTAGCTTCTGCTTTATGATTGCATCTAAATAAGATGATATATGTTTTCTTTCTTTGGTCATGAAATGTATCTTTCTTGAAATTTCATCGGGATCTCGTTTTTTGCCTTTTCCAATTTTATTGACAAAAGGAGAATTAATATATAGTTCACACTACAAATACATATGGTTTTGGATCATTATGTAAGGGGGAGTGGTTTCATGTGAGATGGAGTATTGACTAAGGGGAGTGATACATATCACCATAGTATTGTTGTTAAAGTTGTGATACAATTGAACTTTGACGCCAGATAATGATACTATGACATTATATAACAATGATTAAGAACTATTATTTTCTTGATGTTATAGGTATGGATTTTCAACAACGATGATGCTAAACTTACAACCTTTGGGATCATTGGAGTACTTGGAAGTGACGAAGATTTCAAGTAATATTGAAGATTAGACATGTGGAATAGAGCTACAAAAGTTAATTTATTTATTTTTTGTATTCCATATGTATTAATAGTTTTGTCACTAAAATTAAAAAGGGGGAGATTGTTAGAGCATTGCTCGGGCCGAACTCGCATGCGTTGCATCTCAAGCATGTTTGTCAATGTTAGTGATCAAAACTATAAGTCTTGATTTCTAGCCTACTATAGCTAAAGGTCTCGACTAGGATAAAAAGTGTAGTTGAGCTCAAGACTCCATGGAA
>JAJJWW010002706.1:0-63705 GCA_023531295.1 Papaver armeniacum | reverse complement strand
AACAAACTTTTTGTTCTCTATAACAAATCTGTTCCTAGTTCACAATAGCCTCACTCACTACCAAATTTCTTATTACAACCACAGCTCTTTATTCATCCCACTTTCCCTAGCTGCCTTGTATCACTGCTGTCACCGTAAGTGCTAATTGAGACCAAAAATTGTTCCAAATCCATCGTTTTTCATCAAAAGAACACACACAACAAAAAGTTATCCAAACCACTTTTCACACCTGCACAACAGCAATTTTGTTTCTGTAAATCCGATTAAAACGGCTTAACCTTATCCAGTACAAGCACCCCTTAAAATCTTCCAATTTTCTTATATGTTAGATGAATGGTTCTGCTCCATGAAAGCCTGCAATTCCCAGATTTGCAAATCTTTATGAATGAAGTTTTTGAAGATTTGACAAGAAACACCAGTTACAATTAGCTTCCATACCATACTTATCCTCTCCATTCAAAGCTGCCCATAGCAAACTGGTTCAACAATTCCAAACACAATTAGTATTAAGACATTCTTCATCCAGATTCCCAAGCCAGCCATTGTAAGAGCAACGTCCCGTCAAACCGAATCTATCCAAAGAGAAGTCTTCAAGAATTTCAGCTATATTCACCTCCACCCAAACATCAAGAGAGATGGGACACCATCACCACTTAAAACTTCTAGCATTTCTTCTTCCACCCAAAGAAACACCATTATCAAAGGGAGTGAATAGGAAGATTTCACACAATGAAACCCAAATCACTATCTTCTGAAAATTCTGTCTGTTCTAAGGAACCAGCTCAAAATTCAGATATTAGATTACTTGATTTCCACCAAATAATCCATAAGCAAAGTCAGATTCTACAATATTTCACTGGTTATACTCAACCCTCCTTCACTTTCATGCGCACAAATATTATCATAAGCTTCTACAAATTTCAAAAGATTTCACCATCTGGAATCTCCACTAAAATTATAATTAGCCACTTCTAGTTTATTAACAACTTTCTTTGCCATTTATAACAGCCAGTATTATGAATTAGAAAAAGTCATAATGTATTTCACCACACGCCCTATCTTTAAGAGAGCATCCAAAAATTTTCCAACCCTCATGACTGATTCTTCTAATCTTTTCTGTTCACATTAGCTACAGGTGATATTTCACACCTCCTGCATTCACTTTGACTCCTGGCATCATCCTGAAAGCTCTAAATAGCATCCCCAAAAACCACCAGAAACTGCTCTCCTTCTCAAAGAACCTCCATACAAATCTACTTTAGCACTGACTAAAAGTTTGGCCCACACTCTGATGCTAAGATCCCCAAAGAGTCAAACATTTCAAGCTTTTCACATTTCCTTTGTAAGAAATCATCATATTTTCCTTCGAACGATCGTCTTTCTTTGAAACGAAGGTTTATTCCAATTTTGTGAAAACTCACACATTATAAGATAAAGTTTTGATTTACATGAAAGCTCATAAACAAAATTTTATCACTAGACACAAGTTCATATATACAAAAAAAAAACTCTTTCTTCGTATCATCGTCATTCTTTAAAACGAAGGTTTATTCGGTTTCGTGAAAAATTCACCTTTTCATGATAAAACTCTGGTTCACATGAAAGCTCATGAACTTAGTTTTATCACTGGACCTAAATCTTCATATATAAAGAAAAATCTCTCCTAAATCAGGGATTATTATTAGTTTTCAAAAAAAAAAACTAACGATCAAACGAACATACGTTTTCAAAAAAAAAAAACAAGGGTTTTTCAATAAAATCCTACTCACATGCATAAAATATGGGGTTTTCAACATGATCACTTCATGAAACTCACATAAACTCAGCAACTTCTGTATAAAAAAAAAAAAAAAAAAAAAAAAAAAAAAAATACGTACCTGGTCGGCGCCGGCGAAAGTTGGCCGGACGGTGGCGGTGCTGGAAGCTCCGGTGAATTTCTTCCTCCTCCCTAACGTGAAGATGATGAAGGGATCAACGCACTGGTCGTGGAAAAAAAAAAGGATTAATTCCTTTTATACCAAATTTTATTTCCAAAACCTAATTTTCTAAGGATTTCCTTATTGGACCCAGCCCGCGAATCCTAAACGACCAAGGTCCCGTCGTCCAAATCAGCGGCTCAACATCAATTTTTACTCAATAGGCGACGCCCTATCTTGCTACTGGGATCTTCGTTCAAGCCATGGTTTGCTCGTACTATCAAAATCCGGTAAGGTCTTATCTTATGACTAAGTTCAATTACTTATATCATCTGTAACCGGAAAATCACCATTCAATGTTGACTGAGGAACACGGCTTTCCTCACTAAGCAGGGGACTTAATGTAGATGGTGGATTTTTGAAAAAGGTTAAAATCGTAAACCCATACTTATATGTATTCCTGATCCAGCAATCAGATGAATATTGAGGCTCATGTCTCTTATTGAAAGCATGAAAGATCCTGCTATGAGAATCTCCGACTGAGAATACTGTCTCTCAGAGTATATATAGATATGTAGTCTCTAAGCTGAGGCAACGGCATATCTCACGAATACTGAGCAATTTCAGTAATTAATTCTATATAGAATCGAAAGATTAGACGGCTCCTAGACAGCTTGCCTGCTAGTATAGAGCAATAACATCTTCAGGATGTAACAATGTTTTCCCTGACTATATGAAAGAAATATGATGCTTCAACAAGCTCATATCACTCAAATCCTGAATAATTAACGCTCCTAGACGATTGTACTAGTATAGAGCCATTAATTAATTATTCTCAAAATCAATAGATTCAAATCCCTGTAAAATATTCAATATTTTCATAATATTTTGTTACTTCAATTTATGGTTCTTCCTGTGAGAATTCCATGGGTTAGTAATAAATATTCAAGACACGGCATCCGAGTTACCTTCGAGTAAGCCCCACCAAAATGGTGTAAATGTATTCGACAAATAATGCATTAACAAACACCCGAATGAACAAACAAGTATTTCAAAATACGACGAGACGATGAACCTATGAAAATAGGAAAGAAAATAATAAAATAATAGTCAAGGCGCTAGGGACCGGCTCACCGCCGCCCACCTGGCCAGTGAGCTACCATGCCGTGACCCAGTCCCACGCCCAAATTCTATATTTTATCATATTTTATTTTTTTCCTTGATCTCATGAAAATCCTTTCATTTGAACAAATATCCTTCGTTTTGAGGAAACTCGTCAGTTTCATGGTGTTTCCTCCACACTGAGGAAATAATATAAAATTAGGGAAAATATTGTGGGGCCGTGAGTATTGGCCAACTGGCCATGCCTTGATCCCGGCCGGCCCTACACCTCATGGTTCCTCATTATTTTATTATTATTTTCCTAATCTCATGAAAACTCCTTAATCTCATGATATTTCCTTGATCCCATGAAAAATAATATAAAATTAGGGAAACCCGTGGGACCGGGCCATAGCCGGCCGGTCATGCCCTAGCTGACCCCACACGCCCTATTTTAATATTATTATATTTTTCATGTTTCCTTAATCCCATGAAATTCCTTGATTTCATGATGTTTCCTTCAAATTATGAAATTCCTTCAAATTATGGGAAAATACACAAAAATACATAAAATTAAGGAAACTTGTGGGACCGGGCCCAAGCTGGCCGGTCATGCCCTAGCCTGTCCCACAAACCCCTTATTTTATTATTATTTTTATATTTCCTTGATTTTATGAAATTCCTTGATTTTATGAAATTCCTTCAAATTATGAAATTCTTTCAAAATTATGAAAATCCCTTCAAATCATGAAATAATACATAAAATAAGGGAAAACTCACGTGACCGGGCCCTAGCCGTCTAACCATGCTCAAGCCGGTCCCACACGCCCTTATTTTATTATTATTAATATTTTTATTTCATCTCATGGAAACTCTTTGATTTCAAAAAAACTCCTTGGTTTCAACAAACTCTTTGGTTTTATCATATTTCCCTAAAATCATGAATATATTATAAAAAATTAGGGAAAACACCGTGGGACCGGGCTCCTTGGCCGGCCGGCCATGCCTTGGCCATAGCCGGTCCCACACTTCATGATTCCCTCATTTTCTATTATTTTCCTTCATCTCATGAAGGTTTTGACGGTTTCAGCAAAAAACCCTGATTTCTTCATATTTTCTCAAAATATTGCTCAAACGTACACCAGAAAATATCAAAATTCTCAGAATTGAGATACGGACACTTTGGTGACGTGAGCATGTTACCTTGACCGAACAAGGTTGGCTCTTTGGCTTGCAAGAAGCCGGTCCCACGTATTCTCATGATTTGACCTAATTTGCACAATTGCACGTATTAGGTCCAAAACTCTTCCAAACAACTTGGAACTTCATGGAACGATCATCATTTGATCCCGTGAACACCCAGGGCCGGTTTCATGAGCCCTTGGTCGGTCCCTCATCTCTTCATAATTAATTGGGTTTTATTACCTAAGGTTCAACATTATTTTAATAAATAATTAAACCAGCATTTAATCATCCTTTCATCAACAAATTAACTGGTCTTCAGGAGATCTTGATATTTGCTCACGTGAGCATCTGGGAACTACATGGTCGACCCATAATCCCATGTAGCCGGTCCCTCCTTTTCTGTGGTTAATTCTCAATAAACCATCAATAAATCATCAATTTATCAAATTAGGGTTTTGAGTCCAAGGTTAATGATTCCAGATTCAAACGCTAATAATTTTATGTTGATCCCGTGATCAACATTTTATTTATCATACTCGGTTCAGTTACCAGTATTCTGATTTAATATTTTATTTGTTCATGCTACCATAATTCATCAAACGAGCAATATTTGCTCAGATGAGCAATACTTGCTCAAATCAAAGAATATTGGTTCAACTATCAATATTCAACAATTCATCAAATGAGCAATACTTGCTCACGTTAACTTATTCACACATCATATCTCTGTCTCAACAGACATGTTCAATTCATGAGTCTCAAAATATTTCCAAACCACGTTCGACTCAACAATACAAGGACTCATCGTCCCATGAAATCATGAAGTCAACAACTGACTAACTAAATACACGTCTGCCTTGCAGACTCCACACTTACACGAGACATCAATCGTGTCACATGGGGGGATATTAATTAGGGTTTTGGTCTGGCGGTCTACGACACGTGTGTTCATACACACGATGAGAATGTGAGAAAGTCGTGCAATCAGTTGAAGGAGTTAACAAAGTAGTGGATGGAAAATCAACCAAGTATCCACACGTTGAGCAACTGGTTTTAACACGATTTCCACTTCCCCATTCTTTGATTCCATCAACTGTCACACTTCATGAGATCATGATGTTCTCAATTCCAGCAATATAAATAAATCTCTGAATCATGATTGAAATAAGGACAATCTCAGGTCAAACCGACAACACGAGATTAACAATCCAACTCTCAATAGAGCAAATTCAATCATTCAGAATTTATCTTATTTTCAGAATACACAACACACCTACAATCTTCGATCACCATTGATCTCACACATTTCTCAGCTTCCCTCCCACACACCGACCCATCCTCTCTTGTGACCGAATTTACTCTGGAACGGCCATTGTCTTGGTTTAGGCCGGAGTACTACAGATTGATCTCTCGAATTCAAAGCACTCCCTTCTTGCAGCGCATCTGTGTGAGGTTGATCATTTTGCTCGGTTAAAGGAGTCTCCTCCGCACGGTCGTCTCCTCAATTCCGTAAAAATCAGCAAATCGTTTTGCCCCATCTACAACTATGTAGAGAGACCGTGTATAGATTCAGGCGGCTCTCTAGACATAATTGTTTGTTAGGGGGATAAATGCCTTCAAGACATCGACGCTGCACGTTGTTCCCTGACTATACACCTTTCAGAACGAGTATGATTCTTCAACTATCTCATATCTCGATTCTACAATAGATTAATTCTACCGTGACATTCGCCACTGAATTCCTAGAAAATAATCTATTATATTTCATTACTCCGTTCCGTGAATTCCCCGGCTAGATTCATGGATTAGTAATAGATAATCATTTTATCTCATTACTCCGTTCCTTGAATTCCCGACTAGAATTCATGGATTAGTAATAGATACTCAATTCATTTTATTGCTCCGTTTCATGAATCATTCTCCGCTGAATTTCATGAATAATAATTACTCAACAATCGGGCATCTGGACTATCACGAGTAAGCCCCAATAAAATGGTGCAAGTGTACTCAACAATGATGCACGAACGGGCACCCAAATGCACGAACGAGCATTCGAAAATATGGACAAACGAGGAATCCTACACAAAACAGGAGAGAGAAAATAATAATAAAAAATAAAAGAGGCGCCTAGGGATCGGGCCCACCGGACGGCCGGTCCCCCACGCCTCTTCCTTTATTTTTCTTATTTTATTATTTTCATGAACTCATGAATACTCCTTCATTCGAGCAATTTTCCTTGTTTGAGCAAAACTCACGGTTTCTCCATATTTTCATGGTTTCATGAAAGATAATAAAAATAGGGAAAGGTGTTGCGGGACCGGGCTACCTAGCCGGCCGGCCATGCCCTAGCCGTGGCCGGTCCCACACCTTGTTTTATTACTCCCTCCGTTCCATTTTAGATGATGTTTTAGGGTTATTTTTTTGTTCCACAATATTTGAAGGTTTTCATATTTTTCCAAAAAACTTCCAATAACACCCTAACATTTGTCTTGGAAATATAAGTTTATTTTTAAGTGCTCTAATATCAATTAATGTTTGAAGACTTTTCTTAAGGGCATAAATGGAAATTTTTGATATCTCTCTCCATTTCTTAATCTGCGTGAAAACTCCAAAAATATCATCTAAAGTGGAACGGAGGGAGTAATTATTATTTCCCTCATCTCATGAAACTCCTCCGTTTGAGCAAAAAACTCTGGTTTCTTCATATTTTCTCAAATATTGCTCAAACCATGAAAAAGACAAAAAGTCAAATGGTCACGTGACCGACTAGGCTATTCACGAAACATATTAAAATATTATTATTTTAATATTCTCAAAATATTGATCAAACGAGCAAAGTCCTACTTGCTCATTCGAGCAAAATCAAGAATTTCAGTCAAAAGATAGAACTCTTCTGAAAATCCAAGATATTGCTCAAACGCACACTAGAAAATATCAAAACTCTCAGGACCGAGACACGGACATTATGGTGACACGGGCATGCTTCCTTGACCGACTAAGGCCGTCCCTAAGGCTTGCAAGGAGCCGGTCCCACACATTCTTATAATTTCGACCTAATTTCCTCAATTGCTCATATTGGGTTCAAACTTTTACCAACCAACTTGGAGTTTGCTCAAACGACCATCAGCTGGTCCCACGTCCACCAAGGGTCGGTTTCATGCTCCCTTGGTCGGTCCCTCACTTCTCCATAATTAGGTTTTATCACCTAATGCTCAGACGAGCACCATTCTAATAAATGATTAAACCAGCATTTAATCATCCTTTCACCAACCAGTCAACAAAGGACTTTGGTGCACGCTCACTCGAGTAGCCGGCCACTCCTTCACTCAGTAGCCTATTTTCAATAAATCATCAATCGATGAACAATTGATCAAAATTAGGGTTTCGAACAAATGCTCTGCAAATCACGATTTTGAGCAATTTCGAATACTAATAAATTTATGTTGACCCAGCAATCAATATCTGGATTAATTATATAATATTTGGTAGGCTACCAATATTTTAATTAATATTTTATTGGGTCACGTTACCAATAATTCGTCGAATTGAGCAATACTTGCTCAGTTGCTCGAATATTGATCCAACTATCAATATTCAGTAATTCATCGAATTGAGCAATACTTGCTCAGTTGCTCGAATATTGATCCAACTATCAATATTCAGTAATTTGTCGAATTGAGAAATACTTGCTCAGTTGCTCGAATATTGATCCAACTATCAATATTCGATAATTAAATCGAATTGAGCAATACTTGCTCGTTGCTCGAATATTGATCCAACTATCAATATTCGATGATTACGTCGAAATGAGCAATACTTGCTCAGTTGCTCGAATATTAATCCAACTATCAATATTCAGTAATTCGTCGAATTGAGCAATACTTGCTCAGTTGCTCGAAGATTGATCCTATCAATATTCTAATTTATCGAATTGAGGAATACTCGCTCAGTTGCTCAATATTGATCTAACTATCAATATTAATATTACTCAATAATCAACAATTCGTCAAATTTACAATATTTGCTCAGACGAGCAATATTAACACCATTTAATCCTTGAATCACTGAGCATTCGTCAATCATGCTCAATTTAACAAAACCAAGACTCACTGTCTAATCAAGTCAACGACTGACTAATCAAATACACGTCTGCTTTGAGGACTCCACGTTCGTGAGACATCAATCACGTCACATGGGGGATATCAATTAGGGTTTTGGGCCGGCGGCTTACGACACGTGTGTTCATCCACGATGAGAAATGTGAGTAAGTCGTGCAAGCGGTTGAGGAGTTAGCAAGTAGTGGGTGGACGATCAACCAAGTCTCCACACGACACGGAACTGGTTTTATCACGATCTCCCGCTTTCCCATTCTTTCACTCAAGAAACCGTCACACTTACTGGGATCAATGTGTTTACTATTCTGACAATATAAATAAGTCCAAAATCGATGACTGAAAACAACATTCGTCTACACGACAATTCTCTCGATCGAAGACTTATTTACAAAGTTCACATACTTGCAGAAACCTTCAACACATCCACAATCCTTGATCATTATTGATCCCACAATTCTCAGCTTCCCTCCTACAGATCAACCCATCTCCCTCTTTGTGACCGAATTGACTTTGGAACGGCCATTGACTTGGTTTAGGCCGGAGTCCTACAGATTGATCTCTCGAACTCAAAGCACTCCCGTGCAGTGCATCTGTGTGAGTTAAGTAGTTTGCTCGGTTGAGGAGTCTCGCCCGAACCGTCGTCTCTTCACTTTCCTAAAAAAAACAGCAAATTGTTTTTCCCCATCTACAAGTGCAAAAACGTGTTTGTTCATCACGTGGCTCAACCAATTCATGAAATTAAATTCAGGGTTTCTCTTAACTATTTAAAGAACTGGTTCCAACAATTATTAGGTTATCAAATGAAAAAGAATCATTACCTACATTGTTGACTGTAGAGCTCATCAGTATCTTCTCCTCCTCATATATCGCTTATGTTCATGAGATACTCTTTGTAATTTGGTGGACTATGCCGATTGAAAGGAAAAACAAGACATTTAATGGGAATTATAAACCATTAGATACTACCATAGACAATATAAAGGCTCTGATCTTCAACCGGTTTGCAGCGAGGTACTAACATTTTTAGTGGA
Organism: Papaver armeniacum; assembly: GCA_023531295.1. Classification (NCBI taxonomy): domain Eukaryota; kingdom Viridiplantae; phylum Streptophyta; class Magnoliopsida; order Ranunculales; family Papaveraceae; genus Papaver; species Papaver armeniacum. The sequence continues at coordinate 54,357 of JAJJWW010002706.1, read as the reverse complement.
AGGAGCAAAAATGTCAAAAATTAAATTGAGAACAACTTGAATTTTTTTTTTTTTTTTTTTTTTGAAGCATGATAATTTATTAAAATTAAGACGAAATTACACGGGGTACGTTGTACCCATAGAGTCAGCCATTACGATAGGACTAATACACGAGGGCGTTATATGGTCCCAGATTGTTGTTGATAAATTTCCTATTGCGCTGTCGTCCGCTGCTTTGTTTGCTAATCCGTCTGCTGCCTGATTTCCTTCCATGTAATTATGTTTTATGGTGCAGTGTGGGATTTGGCCCAATCTAAGCTTGATTTCATCTATCATATTGCTTAAGTACCAAGGTGGTTCTGTGGTCGAGGTTATAAATCTCAGAAGATTTTCCGAGTCTGTTTCGAATTGCACCTTTGGCCATCCTCGTTCTGTAACCGTTTTTGAAGCGATAAGCATGGCCCACGTTTCAGCTGTGAGGGCGGTGGTTATACCCAGAGGTTGGGCAATTGCTAAAATTGTGATAGCTTCATCGTTTCTACATATAATACCCGCTCCTGCTAGTCCCGGGTGTCCTCTAGAACAACTTGAAATGAGTTCCATAAGCAAAAGAAATTATTTTTTAACCATATATAAAGCAAAAATTATTTGTTTCAAATTTTCGGAACTGATTTTTGCTTCTAGTATCCAAACAACTTCTACAATTACAAATCAATAAATCAAGTGAGCATAAACAATTACTCCTTAATCACCAGTAGTGACTGTGGCAGACAAAAAACTACTATATAAATATAAAGATTGATTCCAATAGTAAAGTATACATTTTGGGTTAGTCTCCTCTAGGCTGGACCTGATGATAATTGCATTAACATATTAAAAAGTGTCCCATTCCTACATTACATGATACACCGTTACTAAAGTCAATTCATTTTTGTAGAATTTGTGAATCCCTTCAGAATTCCAGAAAGATCAAAAACTTGGAAAACCAAAAGCAATGTCTTCTGCTTCCCAAACTCTTCTACTATGTATGATTCTTCTGTGTTTAACTTCATCGGTCATCATTCCGTCAACAGCTGTGAACTTCGAAGATGATATCAAACAATCAGCATATGAAGTCATTCAAGGCTATGGATTCCCGGTTGGTCTTCTACCAGTAGGAGTTAAAGCTTATGTGTTGGACAAGAATAGTGGTAAATTTGCTGTACATCTTGGTGAGGGAGCATGCTCTTTCCCTATATTTGGATATGAAATCAAGTATGAGCCTACTTTTACTGGTATTATATCTAATGGAAAGTTAACAAATTTGATTGGTATTAATGTTAAGGTTTTATCCGTTTATTGGGTTAGTATTATTGAAGTACTTAAGAAAGATGAACTTCAATTCTCTGTTGGGATTGTTTCAGTTAATTTCCCTATTGACAATTTTTATATTTCTCCTAAATGTGGGTGTGGGCTTAATTGTAGACCTATAGTTGACCCTCTCATTGTTTCATCGTCTTAAATCTTACATTATGTAAAGACTAGCCCTTAACCCGTGCCGTAACGGCACGGGCCATGATGCTGGTTCATTTTTAATATATCGTATAATTTGTGTCCCGAATACTTATCAACTCCTTATGATTTAATATTTGTTTGCCATAAAAATAGTTAGGATTTTCCTCTCTTTTTTACTTTGTTTTTTCCTTTAATATTTTACCACGGAGATTTGCTCAAACGAAAGAAATATAATCTTAACTTCCGGACACTTTTTTATTTAGGTTCATTGCTTATAATGAGATAATGCTCTACATGAACATGGAAGTTTAAATATTTTTTGAAAATATGTCGTCAGCAGCGCTCATCTCAGTGAAATCAACTAATCAATATCGTCCATAAAAGTCTCCACATGCTCCTATTTCGCTCCCGCTGACTCATGTATCATGGTCATGTTGTCGATCCTCCAAATAGGCAGAGAATAGTATTTTTTTGCATCGAACGAATGATACAAACTATCCAATGTGACACGATTTTCCTATAATTTTTCAACACCCATTAGATGATAATGTTTAAAATGTGTACCCATTACCTTTTCGAAGGGATTGTATATATGAGAACCTCTCGCCATTAAATCTTCAACAAAGTATTGTGCCCAACAATTGTCTTAACGAAGGCTTTAGTAACTTCAAAAGTCTTGGAAATTTTGTCACTTCCGTATGTTCCTACCTTCACTTGGAATACAATCGGCGACACATTACCTCATAAAGAACCTTGAACACATATTGTACTCCATGATCCTATTTCAAATTAATAGATTGTCAATAGATCCTTTACCAAAAGTTGACATATTCTACGTTGAATATTTATAAAAAAAATTATGGTATTGTGGATCGTTGCTTTCTAAGACTGTAGTTTTCAAAATTGGCCTCTTCAAGTCCCACGGCTTTCAAAGTTTATATATCTTGTTTGTTTTTAACATTTTAGTTATCCATATTATGTTTGTTACTAACTTTAAACTTGATGTCATCTTCTACTGTGAACTTTATGTGATTTCATAATCGAAATAGTTATACCTCTTTCATTCGTATCAAGTAATCCGTTGTATATCCCAACAATTCTTCTACAATAATTCCTTTCTTTTGCCGTTTCTGAACCAGCAGTAGCCATTATTGTCAAACGCAATCTGTCTAATTTATGTTGATGTTATGTATTTACAATGTTCATTTTTCTTAAATAAATAGATTGTGCAAAAACTAAAAAAAAAAAAAAAAAAACATAAGTATTACATCGGGTCTAAGTTACTATATCCAAAATACTCCGAACACTGCTTCTGGTGCCTTGTTTCCTCAAATTCCTCGTTGCATTCTAGACGGGTATAGGCAACACCAATCATTTACGAAGTGAGCTATTTGCGCAAGTGTGGTCAATGTATCCCTTGCCTGTAATAATAATAACAACACGTCAATTTTTTCAAGGCATCCAATTGTAATGGTATCAATCTAATAGATTTAAATTATAGCTCAATCTTAGATATCACCTTCTTTTCACATAACATAGCAATTGAGGAAGGACAAATCTTGACCACTCTTTACATAGGTAGAGTTAGCCAAACTATGTTTTGCAATTGTCTTACGTGAAAATTATTATTAATCCATATTATAGTCAGCTCCTATCGAAGCCGATCTAATTAGTCCTATAGAAAGTTAATCTTAAATTTTTGACCTTATCTCTTGACCAAATTATTGAAGTATTCTCAGTCATGTTCTGCAAGTGTGATCTACCCATCTCGTGTCTACTCTACCTTCTAACCCAATGAATGAAACCTATACGTATTGATCCGTAATTTGATATTGTTGATTTGTCATCAAGAGGTCGCATGATTTGAGAATGTAAAATATAAAAAATATTCTATAAACATCGGAGGCGAAATTTAGAGTTTTTTATGATGATTTTGAAGAACAAACATAATTTTCAAACAAATATTTTAGAATGCAAATACATCTTCCCGGTAAATAAGGTTTTATATCTGGAATTGAGTGAAAGTTGTTGTCTTTGTAGGTAGTTGTCGTGAAACAACTCGACATTGATGGTCTTTTAGGAAAAAGAATGTAATAGTACTTGAGAGAACGATAATGTTCTCTTACACGGGTACACCAATTGCCTTTATATAATACGGATGATCGAACAGTCATGTTCATATTGTATTATCGTTCCGGTATCATCCTCGAAAAATTTGGTTTTTGTCCTTATCAATCGTGCTAAAAACAACCAATTACATCTTTCACAATACAATAAAACTTACTAAAAAGCAAAAACTATTGTTATACACTACTATTACCAATACCCGCACCACCATAAAAACCATCCACCGCCACTATTTCTTCCACTAATAGTAATGTTACCGCCTCCACCATTCACAAACACCCGTCACCGCTTATACTAACCCTACTTCCACTACCACCATTAGAATTAATATAGTTTTTAGTAAATTTATGTATTTATGTTAGATTATTAAAGGGACATTTATAATAGAAATTTAATTAATCATTTATCTTTGCCAAGGACAAATCCACGACAACTATTTACATAAGAAAATCTATAATAAATAATTTCATATGTTCTGATCTTGATTGGTGTCGTTCGTTTAGTTATTACATAACATGGCAATTGATTGAACCAATTTTTTAAAATGGACATGTGTTTTATCGAGTTTATTTTAACATTAGAATGATCAACCACGTTTTATACTTTATAATATAACGTTACACATTTTGTATGGCGTTACGAAATTAGCATAATATGTTTTTATTCACCAATACCCGCCACCACCATAAAACCATATGAATCCACTTTTTTATCCACCACCACCTAGTGGCGGAGCCAAGGGTTGACTAACCTGGCTCTAACCCCTTAAATTTTTAATAACTTCATAAATTTTTTAGTTTATTTTATAAATAGTACTTTGTCCATATATATTTATGGTTTAGTCCACCAAAGTTTACATGTTTCTTTTTTTTTTTTAAAAGAGGCCTCCTCAATGTCGATTTTTGACTCCACCACTGCCACCATCACTGTCGCCCATCCCATTAGGTTGTTGGACGCAATTCTAATTTTCAATCACAAATGCCATGTATGAGGTTTAGATTGAACAAAATTTCGTCAATTGATTAGTTTCATTATTTTTTTTCTTTGTATATATTCTTTTTTTATATTTCAATCAATTTTATTGCAATCATGAGGTTGGATACAGGTGAAAAATGGACTTTGTATCCCATTTTACGATAAAAGAACACAAAAAAATATAATTGTGCTTGGCTCCGCCCTTAACCACCACTAATCTTTCGGCCTCCACCTCTTCTACTACTCATTGTCGCAGAAAATGTCTATTGATTCTATTTATCAAAATAACTTATTAATAGAAATAAATATTATAATTAATTAGGAAAACATTTATAATTAAAAAATGATTAGTCATTTATTATAAGAAATTAGTGAAACACTAATTAATAAAACACTTTATAATGAATAGATTATTTATTATGTGCAATTAGTGATACACTAATTAATAAAGCAATTATGGTATTTAAGTTGAACAAACCACCACTGTTGATTTATCTTTTCTATCAATTCCAACCAAGGTGGAACACTGGTTAGAGGCCACTCTTATGACACAATAGGTCACGAGTTCGAACCTCCCCATTATAATTTTTGAAATTCCATATCTTGACTTGAGTATTCATTTTTCATTCATAATATTGGAATTAATGCCACGTGTGCGAGTTGTAGGGGGTGGTCAGGAGAACCACAACCCTTGATTTATCTTTCCCACGGACAAATCCTGACCACCACTCAGATAGGCAAACTTAGCCTAGCTTTGTTTTGTATTATTGATAATATAACGTTACTGTTGATGGTGGATTTTCGTTTAAGGTTAAAATTGTAAAAAAACCTGAAAAATCATGCGCTGACATCTTGTAAAAGATAAAGCCATTTATAAGTGTTGGATATTCCCTCACTTAATTCACCAAGAATGGATCATGTAGCAACAATCCCTTCTTGTGAATTTCATATCAGCCTTGTATTTCCGTACTCATTATCAGTGTGGCATGATGACTGAGTGTTACTCTTATAGAGTAACATGAACCTCCAAGCACTATAATGAATCATTATCAAGTGTGGCATGAGACTGAGTGTTACTCATATATAGAGTAACACGAACCTCCAAGCACTATAATGAAACCATGTACGAAATACCCGTGCAGTGCCGATGCTCGGTGTGTTATATTAGCCCGAGCCCCTCTCGGTGTGTTATATTAGCCCGATTGAGCCCTCTCGGTGTGTTATATTAGCCCGATTGAGCATCCGGACTTGATCAGATCGTCTCCTGATATGATCTCGATCGCAGTCATCCAACTCCACAAGCATGATTGGATGACCACAGATCAATTCCATCACCCCAAGCATGGTATGGAATACCCACGGCCTTAGCTTGCCGTGATATGATTCGATCGCAGTCATCCAACTCCACAAGCATGATTGGATGACCACGCATCAATTCCATCACCCTCAAGCGGTATGGAATACACACAACCGACCCCGCATGGTCGACCATTGGCTTTGCTTGCCAAGAAACCGTCCATACCAAGCATTATGGACTAAAACCCTAAATTAGGGTTTGCGGCATATTACATGTGCCGCAAAACAGTCTCATCCATCCATCTTCGCAAGTACAGACGAAGGGTGCAGATGTAGACTCGAAGGGCCCAGAGCATGTCAACACGATCACCGTGTGACCGCCACACACTTGATCAATCGGTCAAAGCCAACCATGGTTGGTTACAACAAATTCGTCCGCCCAAAAGAGCATGGTCGCGCGGCTTTGAAAGCCAAAATTAGGGTTTCAAGTCATCACGCGCGTCCATCTTCTCCGGTACGAATGGAGGGTCACAGATTGGATTAACCAAGGCCGGTCATACCAGCATGACCACCGTGGGCCCATCTACCTCCTCTTGCGGTCGGCCAAGGCATACCATGCCCGGCCAACCCAAAACGCACGCCCAAACTCGTGCGGTTACACTCCCAAATCCTAAACTGATCTCGACCGCTCAACTTCACCGGATGATTTGAGTGGCTTAGATCACATTTTCATGGGATAATCAAGTATAGGTGTGAACACCAACCTACCACCTACACGGTAGTATGATCGACCAAGACCGACCAAGATGGGTCGTCTTGGAACGCACACCCAAACTTGGGATGTCATGCGGTTTCCAACTCCTTTGCGGCAAGGGATTTCTGCCGCAAACCGATCTCAACCACTCCTCTTTGACGGTCAAATTGAGTGGCCTAGATTGCATCTTCATGAGACGGAGAGACATGGACGTGTACACCATCATGCCGTCAACACGCATGTATGGTCGGTCCTCTACAAAATCCTTCCCATGCTTGGTTTCGACCAAGCTGAAGAGTGATGCTTGCGCACCTCTTTTAAAACCCTAATTTCATCAACGGTCGCAGATGAGTGTCTCAAACATCATCTCATCCGTCCGACTTCACCAGCTTGGTTATACAACCCTGGTCAGGAGTTATTTGGATAGTGAGGAGTCATTACCCATCACTTTACCACACCGTAATGCAAGACTCGCATAAAATACACACGATACTCCACAAGTATCGACTTTCTCGAATAACGCAGTTATTCAATTCAGCATTACATGCTATCTTCCGTGGATCCACGATCCACATTCCAGCCCATCACTCCTGTCACAAACTGGGGGATACTTATTGGGGTATTGGTCTGGCGGTTTACAGCAGTGCGGCAGTGCAACGCGCCATCACAAGAACGTGTTAGGAAGTCATGGACGGTTAGAGATGAACTGGAGAAGTGGGCAAGACCTGGTCGTATGCTACCGACACACAACTCCACCACTCCATCATTCCATTACCTCCACTTCCCACGAGAAACGTGAATGAGGCTCAATGACTTGTATAAATAGGTTCTCTGCCCTATTTCAAACAAGGAATAACAGACGATAGAAACAATACAAGTTCAACCGACAAAACCAAGTGTTAATACAAAAACCGTATTCAAACACTCGAGCATTGCATCAACCGTAAGCTTGCTCATCTTTCGTTACAAGTCATAAGCAAGCCAACACCTTCACAATCTCAACACCTTCTTCGCTTCCTCCCTAAGATCAACCCCATCTCCTTCACTTTGTGACCGAAACAAGTCCGGAACGGCCATTTCTTGGTTTAGGCCGGACTTGCACGATTGATCTCTCGAATCTACAAGCACTCACCGCGCAAAGTGCATTTGTTGAAGGTTTAAATTCATTCCTCATCCACACCCCAAATTACCAAATTCTCGCAGAGTAGTTTTCACCCATCAACAATTGGCGACCACAGTGGGAGATTGATCTATCGGTTACAAAAATTGAATTCTCAATTCTTCGGTTTTCGTGTCACGATGTATCTTCACCCGGAGTCCGCAGGTGGTTCAGATATCATGGGAAGCATAGCTGGAACGTTGGAGGATGTCTTGGCGAATCAAGCCGGTATCACCCCGAGAGGCGTAGCGAGACATTTCGCCTTTTGAATGACATAGCAAAGACAATTACAAGAAGGATGCATCCACTCGCAAGAAACGGTGAATCCTTAGCCAGGGATCACACCTTTACCAGGGGAGAAACAAAAATAGCGCGTAATCGCAGGGACTCGGGAAAGATGAACAAATAGGTCCAAGTCGACGATGAGAATCCGAGACAACTCCACGGGAGAAGAGACTTGTCCTGAGCACTACAATGTCTGCCAGATAAAGAAGGGGAGCCTGCAGCCTATGGAACCGTGTTAGAAGATTTATATCTCAAAACCCTCGCCGAAGCCCTAAGACTGTTCGACCCGCATCAACCTTTCAACCGAATGAAGAAATGCTTGAGGAAAGAGAGATCAATCAAGGAACGCGTGAGTACAGAGGATGGGAGCGTTCAATCCGGCCACTCAGCAGTGACATTACGACACCTTCCACATCCCTCTACCTAGGCAAGCGATCCGCAGATATGATGGCACTCACAAATCTCCCAACTTCATCCCCTGTTCCACGTCAAAGCCGCGGAGAGGCGTTACAACGCCCACTAACGCAGAAAAGCCGACTCAAGGTACTTACATTTCCCCTTCCCAATGAAGAAGATCCCGGAGCTACCGGAGACGTGGGTGCGAAATGGAGAGTTGAAGCTACCCCGGCACGGCGCCCACCTACCGATCAACAAGTAATGGATCCGAGGTACCGTCATTACCATCGGTTCCTTCATCACCCCACCAAGAATGCAACGCTTTGAAGCGCATTGTTCAGAGAAGCTCGGTTCGTAGAGATAGCTTGCGGAGGATTTTCTTAGAGAGGCTACTCCTGGTCCGATATGGTGAGGCTTCAAAAGGCAAGTAAGTTTTACTCAACAACTTTACAAGAGAGATAGTTTAGAATTCACTGGGGACTTAGCATCCCGCATGTGGAAAAAGAGGCTCAGTGATCAAACGCCATGTTTGTTCCCATTCGTACCTCCCTTTTACATAACATTTGCAATTTCATGCGCAATCATTCATGACCAAGATGCAAATTTCATTTAACATAATCCCTTTCAAAAAGGTTGTTCACAAACTATCTCAAAAATAAGCCAATTCAATTACCTATCCAAAACCGGAAGCCAAATTACGAAAGAAAATCCTCACTATCACTCAAAAAGAAGAAACATCTAAAAAGAAGAGACAAGTATATGGCACACATCAAGGGAAGTCCTTCAGCAACAAATCGTCCTTCTGGGCGAAAGCGGCCTTCATCCTTTGGAGCACGGCCTGCTTCAGCTTCAACTCCGCAGACAGCTTTTCGACCTCTTCTTCCTGGCGAGCAACGCAGTCCGCAGAGGGGACTTCGTCCTGTAATTTCTGAAACTCCTGAATCTTGGAGAACCCTTCGAAGAACCAAGGAGCATTGAAACCGTATTGCGCAAACACGTCTCGATGGCACTTCCAGTCTTCGACCATCTCCTCAGAAACTGTTCGACCAGTCGTGACGCTCATCCCTTGGATACTAGATAAAGCTTCTTGGACGCGGTTGACCAATGCAAGACGACTCTTGAGTTTCGTGGTGGTAGCAATATGACCGTGCTTCTCCCATATTGCTGTGTACAACTCTTTGAACTGGACCGGCACGCTGAATCCACCAACCAACACATGGCCTGGATAAGGGATATCAAAAGGAGGATCGAACAAAGCCCCGTGCCGCATCACCGCAATTCACCAACCGCAGAACCTTGTCAAAGTGCGGGGGCTTTTCGAAGGAGTCACCACAATGGCCATATTGACCGAACCCGTTCAGACGAATTTCGAGGGAGCCGCCCAACTACAGCAGTGTCGCCTCTCTTTCACTCGGGTGCTAATTTCCATCACACCCACAACAAGATCACCGAGGGAAGCGCCTTGTTCCACCGAGCTTTCATCATCTATGTCGTGGTCGAAAAGGAGCGGTTTCTCCGCACTTCTCAACATGAAGTTCCATGCCGTCGACTTCTCAAAGATGAAGTTCCATACCGTCGACTTCTCAAAGATGAAGTTCCATACCGTCGACTTCTCGGATGAAGTTCCATACCGTCGACTTCTCAAAGATGAAGGTCCGTACCGCCGAGACTTCTTAGCATGAGGACCAAGTACCGCCAACCTTCTCGTTTTGGATGCGTGCCAACCTTGTGAAAGCATTATCTTTCGATATTCCCTGATTTCAAGCAAGGATCGTTTTAAGAATTTACACTGGAGAAATGAAAGAACCGACGGCAGAAATTTAAATACCTGCATATTGGAGGAATTGAGAATTACCGGACCGCATGCTTGCCTCTTGAGTCTCTCTCCTACTTGGGACCCGCAACTCTCGCTCTGGTCCGTTTGGTCGGAAGTGGCTTCAACCGGAAATGCTTCGTCAAGACGTCGAAGATAGTTCACCACGGGGATCTGTCACAACACTCTCCGAGAATCCCCGAAAACCAACAGCTTGCCTCCTCCAAAATTCCTTGTACTTATCGGTCACCACCGGTTTTCTCCCAATAGGCCGAAGGGAAGGCTCACCCGCTCTAAGAACACGTCAAGCATTCGACTATTCAAGAGAAATTCCTTTGAAACTACCTAGTGGACGGATGAATGGAACACCCCGATCAAATCCCATTTGACGAGCAGCCCTGTCAATATTGTACGGAGTCACAAAGAAGTTCTTCGTTAAATAGAGACGGACATACCCCGGAATGCAAATTGTGCAGTAAATAATTTCCCGCATCTCATGGTCTTAACATCGGTACGCAACACAACGCCAGGATCGTCGGCAAAGGTCTTTGGCCGAACGATGGAAGAGTGAATCGGCCCCCATGGACGAAAATCTACTAAGAAATGTTGTCAAATACCTCCACAAGTTTCGCACCGGCTTTAGGACGCTTCTTATTCCATCGGAGTATTCTCGAGCCGCCGTACAAGTTAACGAGTGAAGGTGTAGGAGTAGGAGCATAACTTCTGAAGTGTTCCCATAAGAGCGCCTGAAGAAAAGCGAAGTGAACGTGCGACTCCACCTTCTTGTACCCGTTAGAAACGTGCATATCCATTGCTAAAGCGTCCAGATGAGAATACAGCGATCCAAGGAACAATGCACCTAGAGGAAGAACTTCACCCTGCGCCAGCCTTTATGGCAATCTTAACAAGCTCACCTCTTATGGTCTTCTTCCCGAACCATCATCAAATATATCCCCGGATAGCCATAAAGACAGAACGCAATCACGCCGAGCTCGTTTTCCAACTCGCAGAAGACCACTCCGAAACCCACCAAGTATAAAAGCATCTCGCATCCTTTCTCTCCTCCTTGTCCGCACTCTTGAATCCCTCCGCCTTTTGAAGTATAGCATCATAATTACTTTGTTCCGCATCGAGAGTTCGTAAGAAAGACTTCCAAAGAACAGGCAGGTTCATTAATGCAGCTACACTCTCCAAAGTAATAGTCATCTCTCCCCATCTAGATATGGTCTGTGTGAGTGGAAATACGCCACCGAGAAATGAAGGTGATCAAGCCCGCGGTGTCTTTCCTAATTTCGAGGGTAGCAGATGCCATGACCGCATCGAGGATTTGTGCTTTGGTCAAATTGTCCTTAATGCCCTTGTTACTCAACATGCGTCTCATCCATCCCTCATAAGAACCCAAAGGAGCATGGCAAATCTTGAAGTCAATAGGAGAAGGCGGATATTCGTTCCTTTGGAGACAAAATCTCATCACAAGTGCGGAAGAAGAAAATGGGTCAAAGATCCATATTTTCCGAATCGGAAAGCAAGACTATCTTATGAGAAGGATGCTTCCTAATATTTGGAAAAGACGAGGTGAACAACTCATCATTGATGTTCGGCATATCCTTGAAGCCGTCAACACTTCCCGACTTGGCACCAAAGATTATCTTCAGGAGACATATTGATAGGAGTTCTCTTCTTTCTACCGCAATGAGATAAAAGACAGGAGTTAGAACTTGTATGAAAGCACATGAGAAGTGTAGTCACACACGGAAAGACACAACTCACGAGCGGAGCATGCAATGGCCGGTCCAAATACCATTCAAATCCGGCACAAAATTCAATCGATTTCAGTCTAGTACGAATTTTAGTCCTAGACAAGTTTCTGTCTCGGTATTGACTTCAAGTTCTCCCAGTATAACTTTCAAGTCGGTATAAGTTTCAAATTTCAGTCAAGCATATGTGAATAAGACCCACGTTCCGGCATATACGGCGGGCCCGCATTCATCCGCATACATCACAATACGATTTTCTTTATTCATGGGAATCGTGTCTACGGGATTCAAGTCAAATGGTGGGGAAAGCTAAGCATGCATATGTCTTACAAAAGGTATTTACCTAACAAAACTAGGGTTTGACCGTTAAAAAAAAAAAAAAAAAAAAAAAAAAAAGGAGCGAAACCTACCTTGAGCGGCCGGACGGGAGCAACTCCGGCAACGGACGGCGGCGGTTTCCGGCAACAATTCCGGCAGCGGCAACAGCAGCAGTCGACGGCAAAGAAAGGTTGCGGACGAGAACAAAAGAAGAAAGAGAAAATTCGTGAGAAGAGAAAAGGGGTTTGGCTTCTTTTATAGACAAAAATTAGAAGAATCCCAATAGAACAAGGATTCCTCTTTGTTTGGTTTCCTCTTCTGATTCAAATACCCAAAGAAAGAAACCGGCCCCACCAGGGATTCCATACAAGCGTGACGGCGTGGAAAACTAGCGGTCGGCCGACACTCTTCCGGGTAAACTCCTTTTACCTTGTCTTTCTCATGTATGCATGTCACCATCTCATGCCTACCACACAATAATGTAACCATTATGTGCTAGGCAGGGGACTTAATGTTGATGGTGGATTTTCGTTTAAGGTTAAAATTGTAAAAAAACCTGAAAAATCATGCGCTGACATCTTGTAAAAGATAAAGCCATTTATAAGTGTTGGATATTCCCTCACTTAATTCACCAAGAATGGATCATGTAGCAACAATCCCTTCTTGTGAATTTCATATCAGCCTTGTATTTCCTGTACTCATTATCAGTGTGGCATGACGACTGAGTGTTACTCTTATAGAGTAACATGAACCTCCAAGCACTATAATGAATCATTATCAGTGTGGCATGAGACTGAGTGTTACTCATATATAGAGTAACACGAACCTCCAAGCACTATAATGAAACCATGTACGAAATACCCGTACAGGCTGATGCTCGGTGTGTTATATTAGCCCGAGCCCCTCTCGGTGTGTTATATTAGCCCGATTGAGCCCCTCTTGGTGTGTTATATTAGCCCGATTGAGCATCCGGACTTGATCAGATCGCTCTCCGGATATGATTCGATCGCAGTCATCCAACTCCACAAGCATGATTGGATGACCACAGATCAATTCCATCACCCCAAGCATGGTATGGAATACCCACGGCCTTAGCTTGCCAGATATGATCTGATCGCAGTCATCCAACTCCACAAGCATGATTGGATGACCACACATCAATTCCATCACCCTCAAGCAGGTATGGAATACACACAGCCGACCCCGCATGGTCGACCATTGGCTTTGCTTGCCAAGAAACCGTCCATACCAAGCATTATGGACGGAAAACCCTAAATTAGGGTTTGCGGCATATTACATGTGCCGCAAAACAGTCTCATCCATCCATCTTCGCAAGTACAGACGAAGGGTGCAGATGTAGACTCGACGGGCCCGAGCATGTCAACACGATCACCGTGTGACCGCCTACACACTTGATCAATCGGTCAAAGCCAACCATGGTTGGTTACAACAAATTCGTCCGCCCAAAAGAGCATGGTCGCGCGGCTTTGAAAGCCAAAATTAGGGTTTCAAGTCATCACGCGCGTCCATCTTCTCCGTTTAATGGAGGGTCACAGATTGGATTAACCAAGGCCGGTCATACCAAAGATGACCACCGTGGGCCCATCTACCTCCTCTTGCGGTCGGCCAAGGCATACCATGCCCGCCAACCCAAAACGCACGCCCAAACTCGTGCGGTTACACTCCCAAATCCTAAACTGATCTCGACCGCTCAACTTCACCGGATGATTTGAGTGGCTTAGATCACATTTTCATGGGATAATCAAGTATAGGTGTGAACACCAACCTACCACCTACACGGTAGTATGATCGACCAAGACCGACCAAGATGGGTCGTCTTGGAACGCACGCCCAAACTTGGGATGTCATGCGGTTTCCAACTCCTTTGCGGCAAGGAATTTCTGCCGCAAACCGATCTCAACCACTCCTCTTTGACGGTCAAATTGAGTGGCCTAGATTGCATCTTCATGAGACGGAGAGACATGGACGTGTACACCATCATGCCGTCAACACGCATGTATGGTCGGTCCTCTACAAAATCCTTCCCATGCTTGGTTTCGACCAAGTCAAGAGTGATGCTTGCGCACCTCTTTTAAAACCCTAATTTCATCAACTGGCCGCAGATGAGTGTCTCAAACATCATCTCATCCGTCCGACTTCACCAGCTTGGTTATACAACCCCGGTCGAGTTATTTGGATAGTGAGGAGTCATTACCCATCACTTTACCACACCGTAATGCAAGCACTCGCATAAAATACACACGATACTCCACAAGTATCGACTTTCAATAACGCAGTTATTCAATTCAAAGATTACATGCTACCTTCCGTGGATCCACGATCCACATTCCGTACATCAATCATGTCACAAACCGGGGATACTTATCGGGGTATTGGTCTCAGCGGTTTACAGCGTGCAGCGTGCAACGCGCCATCACAAGAACGTGTTAGGAAGTCATGGACGGTTAGAGATGAACTGGAGAAGTGGGCAAGACCGGTCGTATGCTACCGACACACAACTCCACCACTCCATCATTCCATTACCTCCACTTCCCACGAAAACGTGAATGAGGCTCAATGACTTGTATAAATAGGTTCTCCGCCCTATTTCAAACAAGGAATAACAGACGATAGAACAATACAAGTTCAGTCGACAGAAACCAAGTGTTAATACAAAAAACCGTATTCAAACACTCAGAGCCTGCTGGCATCAACCGTAAGCTTGCTCATCTTTCTGTTACAAGTCATAAGCAAGCCAACACCTTCACAATCTCAACACCTTCTTCGCTTCCCTCCCTAAGATCAACCCCATCTCCTTCACTTTGTGACCGAAACAAGTCTGGAACGGCCATTTCTTGGTTTAGGCCGGACTTGCACAGATTGATCTCTCGAATCTACAAGCACTCACCGCGCAAAGGCATTTGTTGAAGGTTTAAATTCATTCCTCATCCACACCCCGAATTACCAAATTCTGCAGGAGTAGTTTTCACCCATCAACAGTTACACATTTTGTGGCGTTACGAAATTAGCATAATATGTTTTTATTCACTAATACCCGCCACCACCATAAAACCATATGAATCCACTTTTTTTATCCACCACCACCTAGTGGCGGAGCCAAGGGTTGACTAACCTGGCTCTAACCCCTTAAATTTTTAATAATTTCATAAATTTTTTAGTTTATTTTATAAATAGTACTTTGTCCATATATATTTATGGTTTAGTCCACCAAAGTTTACATGTTTCTTTTTTTTAAAAAAAAGAGGCCTCCTCAATGTCAATTTTTGACTCCACCACTGCCACCATCACTGTCGCCCATCCCATTAGGTTGTTGGACGCAATTCTAATTTTCAATCACAAATGCCATGTATGAGGTTTAGATTGAACAAAATTTCGTCAATTGATTAGTTTCATTATTTTTTTCCGTGTATATATTCTTTTTTTGTATTTCAATCAATTTTATTGCAATCATGAGGTTGGATACAAAGTGAAAAATGGACTTTGTATCCCATTTTACGATAAAAGAACAAAAATAAATATAATTGTGCTTGGCTCCGCCCTTAACCACCACTAATCTTTCGGCCTCCACCTCTTCTACTACTCATTGTCGCAGAAAATGTCTATTGATTCTATTTATCAAAATAACTTATTAATAGAAATAAATATTATAATTAATTAAGAAAACATTTAGAATTAAAAAATGATTAGTCATTTATTATAAGAAATTAGTGAAACACTAATTAATAAAACACTTTATAATGAATAGATTATTTATTATGTGCAATTAGTGAAACACTAATTAATAAAACAATTATGGTATTTAAGTTAAACAAACCACCACTGTTGATTTATCTTTTCTATCAATTCCAACCAAGGTGGAACACTGGTTAGAGGCCACTCTTATGACACAATAGGTCACGAGTTCGAACCTCCCCATTATAATTTTTGAAATTCCATATCTTGACTTGAGTATTCATTTTTCATTCATAATATTGGAATTAATGCCACGTGTGCGAGTTGTAGGGGGTAGTCAGGAGAACCACAACCCTTGATTTATCTTTCCCACTGACAAATCCTGACCACCACTCAGACAGGCAAACTTAGCCTAGCTTTGTTTTGTATTATTGATAGTAGTTACTCTCTTTTAATGGAAATTTAAAGCAATTGTTCATTCAAGTTTAATTAAGAAATAGTTTCATGTACTAGCTAAGATTGATTTGTATTTATGATTTTGATACTACTGTCCGATTAGAAGTACAAACGGTGATCAACTAATTGCATAAATTTACGTATCTATCGATAAAGATGAAACATGTTTTGGATAAAGATGAAATCGTAAATCTATTGTACTATATTTGTTAATTATTATATTTTAATTTTTCCATCAAAAAAAAAAGTTGCACAAATTTAACATGTGTACAATGATATGAAAACTAAACCTGGCTAAATTGGGGCCTATAGGGATTAATCGGGGCTTATAGATTTCCACATCCACCCAATGGAGAAGGATATGGGATGTCTAAATTTGCTGAAACTACCAATTTACCCTCTGAAAAATATTAATACTACAAATTCACCCCATTAACTCTTAATAATAAAACATAAAACTAAAAATCAGTTTCAATTCCTAACTTATAAACCGATTCTTCTTCTCTTCTTCTCCCTCTTTTTTCATTTTTTTGAAACCAAAACATCGTCGATTATCGATGATCCAAATACGATTAATCGTTTTCTTCTTCTATAAAATGTCGCCGAAACAAGCAAGAGTGAAGCATCCTACTAACAGGAAATTTCCTAGTGTGGATAATCCCGGAATTGTTGAAGCAATTCGAAATAAAACGAAGAAGACGGTTGAGGAAGACGAAAGATCTTTTATCGCACAAGAGGAGGAAATGGGTCGAATCAGGTAATTTTCTATCAACCCAATCCTCTAAACTAGGTTTTAGTAACATGCAATCACTCAAAAATCGATAATTTTGATTTCAAATTTATCCTGGTTTACCAGAATCGGTTTATGTTAGTGTACATGTGAACCGATTGTATTAGGAATCGGTTGTTGTTCATTCCCACATACCCCGATTGTGTTGCATGTGTTTTCTGGTTCGAGAAATTTGAACCATAATCGGTCAATGTTAATACCAACATAGCCCGATTATGTAACCGTAGGGATAACCGTTTTCCTGTAAATTTTTTCGTTAGAATCGGATTACATAAGCGTCCACATAGACCGATTGTATAGCCACTACTTAGCCATACTCGGATTTCATTTGCATATATAAAAACCGATTGTTGATGTGTAATGTTAGAATCTGGTTTTATAACAGTATCGAGTAAACCGATTGTTGGAAGAAAGAATGCCCAATGTTGCTGTAACGTTTTCTTGTTAGAATCGGATTACATTAACACTTATATAAACCGATTGTCGATGTGTTATGTTAGGAATCGATCTTTATATGTATATCGAGTAAACCGATTGTATACCTTGAATTCAAAAATATGCATTGAATTCCATTGTTGTTTGTCGCTTATCTCCGTATTTTACAGGCCAAACAAGGGCAAGCAACAACGTCAAGCCGAAATGAAATATAAGAGGAAAAATGATTTGGATCTCCTCAGATTTTGAGACCTCGTCGAGAGGGTGGTCAAAATTTAAATGCTTCCCACCGAAGGGGCTCGGGGAGTAAAGCCAAAGCGATCCACATCAATGAACCACCACCTCAAGCGGAGCAACCAACACAAGAAGAATCTGATTCTGATACACCTACTGAAGAAGGAGGTGGTGATAGAGAAATTGATGAAGAAGAAAGTGACGAGGAGGAGATCAATGAAGAAGAAACTGGTGGCAAGGAAGGTGATGATAAAGAAACTGGTGGCAAGGAAGGTGGTGGAGAAGAAAGTGAGGATGAGGATGATGGAGAAGAAAGTGAGGATGAGGATGATGGAGAAGAAAGTGAGGATGAAGGTGATTGAGAAGAAAGTGAGGATGAAGGTGATGGAGAGATAGGAGAAGTTCAAAAACAAGTCCAAGGAGGAGACGCTTAAGAACAAGTACAAGAACAAGTCCAAGGAGGAGAAGTTCAACAACAAGTCCAAGGAGGAGACGCTCAAGGAGGAGACGCTCAATAACAAGTGCAAGAACAAGTCCAAGGAGGAGAAGTTCAACAACAAGTCCAAGGAGGAGACGCTCAAGAACAATGTAAGACAGATGGCAAGAAAGATAGTCCAAACAAGAAGAAAGGGGACCATATGCCCGACCCGGAGAAGATGTTTCCTCGCGGCCCTAATGATCGTGTTTACGGGTTACCCGATGATGGAGGACGGGTTTTATGGAGGTACAAAGAGAGTTGGGCCGCGGTCGTCTGCCATACCATAGTAACTACCTAAACCTTATGCTATGTAACATAAAACTTATTATCCGTGTAGTGTTTTGATTATTGTCCATCGGATTTGTTTTGTTTTATAGGATCACAAGGATGTCGTTCGTCATATGAATCCAGGAACGTCAGGTACTATGATGAAGAGCTGGCCACTGCAAGGAATAGAATCAACCGTTGGAGAAGTTGATGAAGTAATCGATCTAGTCCAATCTACGGGGCTGTTGCCTGCGGTCGAGAATTTGGATCTTGGTTACGACAAACCTCTTTGTTCCGCCTTTGCCGAGAGATATTACGGGGAAACGGATACTTTGCATCTTCCGTTTGGCGAAATGATGATAACTCCAAATGATGTGAAGTTCATTACTGGACTAAGCATAGATGGTAAAGCCGTGAAACACAAAGAGTACACGCAAGAGCTTGAGTGGGACAAGATTTACGCGTTCACCAAGGAAGTGTTCCAATGGGATGAGGAGATGACCAAGTCACAAATGCTAGTTGGAAAAGCAAAGCAGAGGATATTCCATCTCTCGAAGTTGAGGGAACTCTTTAGTGGAACAAAGAAACTTCGTGCTGAGGGAAAAGAGGTGACCAAGTAACGTATCTTCGCCACGGCCAATACGTATGTCCTCTATGTCCTGGGATTTGTTATCTTTCCAGACGTTTTCGGTGCCCGTGTGAACGCCAAATTTATTCAAATGTTGCAACCATTTGAAAAGATTCACAAATACTCTTGGGGCACCGCCATCCTTGCACACCCATTGAACGGGTTGAGAAAGGCTTCTAGGGCTAACAGGAACCAAATCAGAGGGAATATGGCTTTTCAGCAGGCGTGGATATATTTGCACTTCCCAATATTTGATGCAAGGGATTTTGAGAACAAGGAATGTGACGGTACCTCTTATGGAGACATGTACATCTACAAGAGTAAGGAAAAGTCCCAAGATACGGTTTATCTGAAGTTGAGACGCCAGTTGGACAACTTGACGACGAAAGATGTTGTCTTTGACCCTTACAAGGGGGGTTTGGCCAAAGGAAAAGGAAAGATGGTTGGGTGCGAAAAGCAAGCTCATTATTTTGGGCCATTGTTTCACCCAAGAGGATATGTAATGTACAACCCGACGAGAGTCGCAAGACAATGCAGATACATACAAAAAATCCCGGAGGAGCACAAGAAGTTTGAAATCGATGAGAAGAAAACCAAGTCATATGAAAATGATATTGAGATTGTTCACGACCCTTTACCATCATGTAAATATTAGAATGACAGAAGGTTCAACGGATATGGTATGCATGGTCGATTGAAAACATATGATGAGGCAATTTCGGGTTACATGCCGTGGTACCTCAACATTTCGCACCCTCGAGTGATACGAGTAGATGAGAGGCCCCGGATAGAGGACAAAGATACAACTCTCTAATTCCTGGTGCGTATTATTTCTCAATTACGGTTTTGTTAATTGTTTTAGCATTATTTGTTTAATGTTTTTTTTTTCTCAAATGGAAACTGAGAAGACTAGTCGGGCACTTGATAAGCCAAGCACAGCTAGCTATCAGGGGAGGGAAAATGTTAAGGCCAATGAAAAGCTGATTGATGAATTGAACAGTCTCGAAGATGTAGAAGCGGGTGCAAATTTTGGGGAACCGGTGGAGGAGGAGGAGCCAAAGAAAAATAGGAAGAGAGTCGCCTCAAAAAGTATTCTGAAGGTGCATCGAGCAGCGCCCCAACTGCTAAATGAGGATGAGGTGGTTGTTGTCGTGAAAGTGGTCGTGGACGTGGTCGTGGTGGGGATGTTGATGAATGAATGGTTTCAAACTTATGTCTTTAACTATGGATAATTATGGTGTCAAAACTTATGTCTTAAATTCATTGTCGAATTATGTTTGGTTATATTCCTAGTTTATGAATGACTGAATCTGGTTTCTTTTGAAAATTATTTGTGTTTGTCTAAGATGCGACAAAAGAACCAACTACAATGTGTGTGTAAAAAATGCATGATTCTTGAAGTATTTTCTGCCACAATCGGTTTACATTTACATGGATAAAATCCGATTCTGACTATTCCCCATGGGTACAATTTCAGAATCGGGTTTTGAATGTGCACCACATAGACCGATTCTGAAAATTTTGTTCACCTGGTTTTTAAGTTTTCAGAATCGGTTTATAAGGATACTTATAAAATCCGATTCTGACAAAACAAAAAAATCCAGAGTATTGTAATCGGTTTATGTGGGCATCCCATGTAATCCGATTCTAGTGAGGAAAAGTGACAATGTTCCTGTATCCTTTTTTGCTAAGAATCGGATTACAAGTGACACATTAAAAACCGATTATTGAGAGGCTGAATTTGACAACCTTTATAATCGGTCTATGTTGGAATCACATGTAATCCGATTCTTGGCAAAGAAAAGTGGCAGTTCTTCTGTAACTTTTTTTGCCAAGAATCGGATTACATGTGCAACATTAAAATCCGATTATTGAGAGGCACAATTTTTATGTTTTTGCAAGGATGCAATCGGACTATGTGGACATACCTAAACTCCGATTGTTTGAATTGAATTTGAAAAAATAGCCGTTGAGTCTTTATCTATATAAAGACAACCTCTTTGAGCCACTCCCATATCACACACTTAGCCTAGAAAATGGAGTGGGATCCGGAAGTAGACGTGAAATGGGAACCGTATGAAGATTTGTGTCTCGTTAAATCGTTTGCTAATACGTTTCGTGAACGTCCGAATGAAATCTATTCAATGTTTTGGAAGAGAGTTAAATAGTTATTTTACGGGTATACCGGGAATCCCAATAACCGCAAATGGAGAGACTTGGCATTTCGATTCAAGTACATAAAGTTAGAAATATGGTGTACCAACATCATCCACAAGCTCCTCTTAAAGAAAAAGTGAGCAATCCGATAATATTTATACTTATGTCATCTTTAAAAGTTCGCATACTAACATTTAAGAATTCACTGAATTTCAGCTGGAACGTTTCAATGGGCTATGGAGAATTCGTAATGGGGAAACTAAGTTCATTCACAACAAAGAATATACAACGTTGTACCGACGTGCTCGGAGGTTCATTGACGAACATTTGATGTGTCAAATTCTAGAATACCCATACTGAATCCTATATATGTAATGCGCTAATTTCCTAAACTATGTAATGAATATTTTGTTTATGAAAGTAAGGTATAATCGGATTATGTGGGCATATATAAACACCGATTCCCACAATCGGTTTATTTGGGTACTAAAAAAAATTGATTCTGGGTTTACTTCATCCTTTGAAAAAAACTCAACCCATAATCGGTTTACAACTGCACTAACATCAACCGATTCTGGATCGAGTTTTGAAAAAAAAAAATTAAAATTTTTTCAAGTTTTAATGATGAATTATGGTAGTTGATTTCAGGGTTAACTTGATTAAACATCATCTAATCACCCAAATTAGCACTAATCAATCAGGGGTAGTTTTGCCATTTAGTAAAATAATTGGATAAGGGGTTATCCATTTTACTTCAAATTATTCTTTTTTGTCTTGTAGTCGTAGGCCCAAATTAATCCCTATAGGCATTTAGCCAGGAAACTAAATACCACTGCACTTGCACACGCCTATTACATATGCTTTAACCATGCTCCTACCAATATGCTTTAACCGGCACAGAAAACGGTACGAACTTTTCATGGGTGTTATAGGGGTATGAATTCACTTGGGTTACCAATCCAATAGACGTGTTTGTTTTAGTAGGAAATACCAATTGGTCCTAGAAATAATATATTAGGATGAGTCTAGTCCATTTGACCCAGTCAAATGTCTGTTTGGTCCTATTTGGTAATATATATTATAGTTTGGTCCTAAAAATTATTGTTTGGTCCTACGCTGATGTCATGGATGATGTAAATGTCACCTTGTAGTGGCAGAAATACCCTTTTGGATAAGGACCATATATATAGTCAAAAGGTAAGAGAGATGGAATCATTCTCTTTCTCTCTCTTCTTTTCTAGATATAGTTTTTCTTTTCCTCTCAAATCTTTTTTCTAGGGTTTTAATTTTGTGGAAACAAGATGATGAAGATGATGAAGATGAAGAAAGATGATGAAGATGATGAAGATGATGATTAAGATGATGAAGATGATGAAAGATGAAGATGATGATGATGAAGATGATGAAGATGAAGATGAAGATGATGATGATGATGATGATGATGATGAAGATGATGATGAAGATGAAGATGAAGATGATGATGATGATGATGATGATGATGATGATGATGATGATGATGAAGATGATGATGAAGATGAAGAAGATGATGATGAAGATGAAGAAAGATGATGATGATGAAGATGATGATGAAGATGATGATGATGAAGATGATGAAGATGAAGATGAAGATGATGAAGATGAAGATGATGATGATGATGAAGATGAAGATGATGTTGATGATGAAGATGATGAAGATGATGATGATGATGAAGATGATGATGAAGATGATGAAGATGAAGAAAGATGATGATGATGAAGATGATGATGATGATGATGAAGATGAAGAAAGATGATGATGATGAAGAAAGATGAAGATGATGAAGATGAAGAAAGATGATGATGATGAAGATGATGAAGATAAAGAAAGATGAAGATGAAGATGATGAAGATGAAGAAAGATGATGATGATGATGAAGATGAAGATGATGAAGATGAAGAAAGATGATGATGATGAAGATAAAGATGATGATGATGATGATGATGATGATGATGATGATGATGATGATGAAGATGATGAAGATGAAGATGATGATGATGATGATGATGAAGATGAAGAAAGATGATGATGATGATGAAGATGATGAAGATGAAGAAAGATGATGATTTTGTGGATAAGGACCATATATGAAGATGATGAAGATGAAGAAAGATGATGATTTTGTGGATAAGGACCATATATGAAGATGATGAAGATGAAGAAAGATGATGATGAAGATGAATGTTGAAGATGAAGAAAGACGATGAAGATGATGATTTTTTTTTTCTTTTTAGGTTTTTGTATGGACTTCATTCCTGGAATGAAGTCTGTTTTTTTAACTTTTTGTATGGACTTCATTCCTGGGAATGAAGTCTGTTTTCTTAGCTTTTTGTATGGACTTCATTCCTGGGAATGAAGTCTGTTTTGTTAGCTTTTTATATGGACTTCATTCTTGAGAATGAAGTCTGTTTTTTTTAGCTTTTTGTATGGACTTCATTCCCTGAATGAAGTCTCATTTTTAGCTTTTTGTATGGACTTCATTCCTGGGAATGAAGTCTGTTTTTTAGCTTTTGTATGGACTTCATTCCTGGGAATGAAGTCTGTTTTTTTAGCTTTTTGTATGGACTTCATTCCTGGGAATGAATTCTTTTTTTTTTTAGCTTTTTGTATGGACTTCATTCCTGGGAATGAAGTCTGTTTTTTTAGCACGGAAGAACTCCTACAAAAAAAAAAAATTAACACGGAAGGGTATTTTGTCTATTTAAATATTTTTAAATAATTATGGACCAAACAGTAAAGGCGTTTGACCAAAGGACTAAACAGACATGGGCCCACCTAAAAAGGGACCAAACGATATTTTTCCCTTTGTTTTATATAAAATGATGATAACCCCGTAGAAATGTTGGAAATTCTGCGATATTGTCCACCTAAAGCAAATAATTAACTTGCAGGGGTCGTCCGAGAGCGACCGGATTCATTGCTGAAATATTCCTATTTTTTTACCTTTTTGATGGATTAAGTCGATCTTAGGGAATTGTTTCCATTGGTGGAATTTTGAAACACACACATATTCGGCTGACATGTATAGACTTTCGACCACTGCTGACCAACTAAAAGTTAACGAAGAATCAGTTCCAACCGTTACAGAAACTGGTTTTCTCATAGCAGTCGTAGTTAGCTATTGCACATGTATGCCAAACAAATAATGTTCATAAATCATTTTATGGTTCAAAGAATCATTTACAGGATAGCTAGCTAGCTTATTATTATTTAATCAACAATATTTGATGCAATAAACACTCTGTACTGTTCACAACCTACCAGACCTGTTCCTCCTACTCCACAAGGGTTCATCCATCAAAACTTGAGGCCTGAAGGTTAGTAACTTGGAATCTAATCAGCAGGTTGGTGACAGATTAACAATGATTCACTATTTTATGCACCTAAAGTACCTATACCTAACGGTTCGTGAATTAAGAATCATTCTACTGACGGCTAGAGAAATTTTTCTATGAAGACAGCAAGGGAGTAGTCCTCTTCCATTTTCGAAGGACCACCAAGATAGTACATGTCAAGCAGTGGTTGGGTGGTGCCTCATTGGAAGGACCCACACATTAGTAGCATCCAAATTTAAGCATATTTAAACAAAGCATACACTAATGATTGGGTGGCATATATATCCTCTTCTCATACGTATAGAAAGCCAATTATGCTTCAAAAAAAAAAAGAAAGCCAATTGACTTGTGTTGTGGAATTTGCGAGTCCTATGGATCAAAAACTTGGGAAACCAAAAGCAATGTCTTCTATTTCTCAATCTCTTCTATGTATGATCCTTTTGTGCTTAACTTCTGCTGCTGCTGTCGAAGAGAATAGTAATCTTTCAGCATATGAGATACTTCAAGGCTATGGTTTCCCAGTGGGTCTTCTACCAGTTGGAGTAACAGGGTATGAATTAGACGAGAGCAGCGGTAAATTTGCTGCACATTTTGGTGCTGGTGATTGTTCTTTCCCATTATCCGGATATCAGCTTAAGTACAAGTCTACCATTACTGGTGTTATCTCTAATGGAAAGTTAACAAATTTGAGTGGTATTACTGTTAAAGTTTTGTTTGTTTGGGCCAACATTATTGAAGTTCTTAAAAGAGAACAACTTCAATTCTCAATTGGTATTGCTTCAGCTTATTTTCCCATCGATAGCTTTTATGATTCTCCTAAATGTGGGTGTGGGCTCAAATGTAAACCTTGGATTAACCCTTTCATTGTTTCATCATCTTAAATTTTAGTATGTACAAACGTTAAACACTTGGAATGGATATTCAAATAGATGTTTAGCTAAGTTCAATGGCCAATGAAAAATGGGACTTGCAGAATTTTATCGATTTGTAATCTCTTGTTGTTCGAGTTACTCAGTGGACATTGTGTGCGCTATTCCTATTGTCGGAATAGAAGATATTGCTTTTGTTTTCCGAAGTTGCTATCACTTTTTTATTTTAACATAAAAATGGGCCAAACTGCAAAAGTGATAGTAACTTTTTTTTAGGAGGGAGTATTTAATATCTTGTTACCAGGTCAGGGACTCATGAAAAAGAAATATGTGGTGAATGTCTTGACGGACCGCTTTTTTGCAGAACAATTCCTCCGCTTCACTATGAATAGTACATCTTTCAAAGAAACCAAAGTTGCGAAAAACCTTAGACCATTTTCCTTTTCTTTTTCATATAAAAAGGGGTATAACACCGATGGCACTATGTCGAGGGGCATAGGAATACAGGGGCAGACAAGAAATAAAAAGACAACAAAGACTAAGCCGAGTCGCTAAGACGAGCTTCTGTAGACTAGCTACAAATTAAATGTGTAATTCTTCTTCTCATTGAGCCACTACATTTTCAAAGTTGAATCTTGAAAATATTTGGTAGGAGAAATCCTTCATTAAACACTATTGAAACTATCAGTCACAATTTTTTCATGAGCAATCTTGGAATCATGCATAATCATAAACATGAGTTCAAGAAAGATTTGATTCTTATTATGTTCTTTGGAGAGATAACACATGATTCTTGTTGTACCATATGCTTCAAGCCGTTTTAGTTGCGAATAAGACTCATCTTGTAGTTTGAATTACAGAATGCACAATTTTCCCTCAAAACAACAATAAAAACACGTCATCATCATCAACAACTGGAGCGACGTCAAATTTATGAAGAAAGTTGAAGACATTTAAGGTTTACAAGCAATAAATGAGGATCATAATTATATATCAGAGTTGAAGACAAAGTGTAAAAGAAAGAAAAGCAAAAGATGTAAATTTTTGAAGTTTGAAACCAAGGCATCCAAGTTGCGAAGAATCAGGTGCTTAAGTCCTTTTTCCCATGGCCATTTAAATTCTAACATTATTGGGCCGACCGAGCGAAGCGAGGGAGGACCTTTATATGGCCACTTTTTTGTAAATCTAAGTGATCAATTACCACAAAAAGATTGAGAATGGTTAGGGCCGAAAAACCAAAAATGTCCCTCCCTTTTAGTCTAATTACTATAACTCTTTTTGTATCCTATCTTTTCAAGGGTATAATTGGAAAGCAAACTTTAATATAACATATCTGAAAATCCGTGCCTTGGAATTTTACAAAATGTATCTCGTTGGAAAGGTTATAAAAAACTCTACATAACAAGTACAAACAACAATATCAAATTTAGAGTTTTACGAAAAATTTGGAGGTATTTATCATTTTAGGCACAATTTTAGAAAATTAAATGTATATCCATTATGCAAACTACCACAAAATATACATAATACTTTATGTAGCAAAATTTTGGTTTATGCGTCAACTAATTTTCCGTTGCAACTAATAAAACGATGTACTCCCTCCGTTTCAAGAAAAATGATACTTTAATTTTAGACACAATTCTCGAAAATTGAATGCATAGCCATTATGCAAACCACCACAAATGATGCATAACACATCATGCAACCATATTTTGGTTTATGGATCGACTAATTTTCCGTTTAGAAAAGTGATACTTCCACAACCCGTTTCAGAAAAGTGAAACTTTCGCTCCGTTTGGGAGATATTTTTTCAAACGGGGCGAAAGTATCACTTTTTCTAAACGGGTGAAAGTATCACTTTTTCAGAAACGGGGTGAAAGTATCACCTTTTCTTAAACGGGACGAAAGTAGTCGTAGACGAATCCCATGTTCAGATTCTTTTTCGGTCGGCCCTCCCACCGTGGCAACGGTTATACTAGTTATTATTATTAGTTACTAGTTTGAAACCCTTGCTACGCACCGGGATTGTTAGAATTTTTTACGTCGTTGGTTCATATCCACTGAGGCGGGACTTCGCCCCGCACCCGTCTTAATGAGAATTTTAATAAGCTATTATTAGGCCGACCGAGCGAAGCGAGGGAGGACCTTTATATGGCCACTTTTTTGTAAATCTAAGTGATCAATTACCACAAAAAGATTGAGAATGGTTAGGGCCGAAAAACCAAAAATGTCCCTCCCTTTTAGTCCAATTACTATAACTCTTTTTGTATCCTATCTTTTCAAGGGTATAATTGGAAAGCAAACTTTAATATAACATATCTGAAAATCCGTGCCTTGGAATTTTACAAAATGTATCTCGTTGGAAAGGTTATAAAAAACTCTACATAACAAGTACAAACAACAATATCAAATTTAGAGTTTTACGAAAAATTTGGAGGTATTTATCATTTTAGGCACAATTTTAGAAAATTAAATGTATATCCATTATGCAAACTACCACAAAATATACATAATACTTTATGTAGCAAATTTTTGGTTTATGCGTCAACTAATTTTCCGTTGCAACTAATAAAACGATGTACTCCCTCTGTTTCAAGAAAAATGATACTTTAATTTTAGACACAATTCTCGAAAATTGAATGCATAGCCATTATGCAAACCACCACAAATGATGCATAACACATCATGCAACCATATTTTGGTTTATGGATCGACTAATTTTCCGTTTCTGAAAAAGTGATACTTCCACAACCCGTTTCAGGAAAAGTGAAACTTTCGCTCCGTTTCGGGAGATATTTTTTCTGAAATGGGGCGAAAGTATCACTTTTTCGGAAACGGGGTGAAAGTATCACTTTTTCAGAAACGGGGTGAAAGTATCACCTTTTCTTAAACGGGACGAAAGTAGTCGTAGACGAATCCCATGTTCAGATTCTTTTTCGGTCGGCCCTCCCACCGTGGCAACGGTTATACTAGTTATTATTATTAGTTACTAGTTTGAAACCCTTGCTACGCACCGGGATTGTTAGAATTTTTTACGTCGTTGGTTCATATCCACTGAGGCGGGACTTCGCCCCGCACCCGTCTTAATGAGAATTTTAATAAGCTATTATTGGGCCGACCGAGCGAAGCGAGGGAGGACCTTTATATGGCCACTTTTTTGTAAATCTAAGTGATCAATTACCACAAAAAGATTGAGAATGGTTAGGGCCGAAAAACCAAAAATGTCCCTCCCTTTTAGTCCAATTACTATAACTCTTTTTGTATCCTATCTTTTCAAGGGTATAATTGGAAAGCAAACTTTAATATAACATATCTGAAAATCCGTGCCTTGGAATTTTACAAAATGTATCTCGTTGGAAAGGTTATAAAAAACTCTACATAACAAGTACAAACAACAATATCAAATTTAGAGTTTTACGAAAAATTTGGAGGTATTTATCATTTTAGGCACAATTTTAGAAAATTAAATGTATATCCATTATGCAAACTACCACAAAATATACATAATACTTTATGTAGCAAAATTTTTGGTTTATGCGTCAACTAATTTTCCGTTGCAACTAATAAAACGATGTACTCCCTCCGTTTCAAGAAAAATGATACTTTAATTTTAGACACAATTCTCGAAAATTGAATGCATAGCCATTATGCAAACCACCACAAATGATGCATAACACATCATGCAACCATATTTTGGTTTATGGATCGACTAATTTTCCGTTTCTGAAAAAGTGATACTTCCACAACCCGTTTCAGGAAAAGTGAAACTTTCGCTCCGTTTCGGGAGATATTTTTTCTGAAACGGGGCGAAAGTATCACTTTTCGGAAACGGGGTGAAAGTATCACTTTTTCAGAAACGGGGTGAAAGTATCACCTTTTCTTAAACGGGACGAAAGTAGTCGTAGACGAATCCCATGTTCAGATTCTTTTTCGGTCGGCCCTCCCACCGTGGCAACGGTTATACTAGTTATTATTATTAGTTACTAGTTTGAAACCCTTGCTACGCACCGGGATTGTTAGAATTTTTTACGTCGTTGGTTCATATCCACTGAGGCGGGACTTCGCCCCGCACCCCTCTTAATGAGAATTTTAATAAGCTATTATAGAATTACTATCCAACAGATTAAAAATTAGCAATTAAAATTTTTCTAATAGTCAAATGTATAATACTATAATGATTTAAAGATCTCATATGGTTTTGAAAACTAATTTCAAGCAATTCTACAAATAAACTAAAATAAATAGATAGATATAAGTAATCCCAAAAGTAAAATAGTTCAAACTTTAAATGCTAAAGCATTAAACCTTATTGAAACCTCACAAACTAATATATATAATCGTTTATTTGTAATCCTTATTCATAAGTAAACACTTCATTGCCATGTTCATCTATTTCGACCAACGGTGGCATCTCAGGATCTCTTTCGCCCAATCACTATTATATTCATCTAAGTTATCTACAATGTTGTGCTTTATCTTGAGGTCTTTCTTAGATGGTGTCTTGGGTTGTTCTTTGTTAGGAACAAATGTACATTGCTTTTCACGTGTGTTTATATCCTGCATATATTTAAATTTATTTTCTACATTACGCTATGGGTTATTTAATTTACTACTTACAATGTTATTAATGAGAGGAAATAGTGCTAAGATGTAGTTACCTTTTTGTTTTTGTTTAGTAGATATGCTTCTTCTAGATCACAATTGTTATCAAAAGTTCAACGCGCACATAAATTTTGATAGACAAAGTTCTTTTCTTGAAGTATAATCCTGAAGATCATTGTTTTTTCTATCGTTTTTTGCTATAAACTCTCCACCTGCCTTGCGTACCATATCATATACATGTGTTAAGAATCAATCGGCCAACTTAACTACTCCTGCAGGCTCTAGCACCCTATAGTAAAATAAAAATTACACTAACTATATAGTTGTATAATAGTTGAATTTAGAGATGCAAAGAAAAATGAAATCAATACAAAATAGATAGCAAACTCTAGATAGTGTAAAAGGTATGAAGTGCTTCCAATCTAAGATGATGTAATCAAGAAAATGCATTGATATAACTTTCTCCAGAAATCATACACTTGTAAGGAATTAAGCGGCTAACTAAATTGGCCTTCCATAATCAAACTCCATATAGTTAAATCAAAATTACACTCACTATACAATTGTATCAATGTAAAGCATGTAACCCGTGCTACACAGTGGGTATGATGAGAATTGATGCTCATTTGGTGAGGTGGGGCTTCTCCCCACACCCGTTCTAGAATGAGTCTAATAAACAACTGCAATGTATGATGAAATTTAAAGTTTTGGAGATTAAGAAATCCTATCAAAGAAAATAATTTTGAAAATTATATCAACGTTTGAAAGCAGTCAGTAGCTCATTACATTGCCAACATCAGTATTATTGATAGTAAAATCAAAAAGCACACTCGCTACATAGTTGTATAAATATCTAAAACATATTGCCAACTCTAAATAGTGCAGAGCATATGAAGTGCTTCCTGTCGAAGTGATGTAATCAGGAAATGCACTGATATATATCTTTCTTCAGAAATTATATACTTGTGTTAAGAATCAAGCGACAACTCAGAACTACTCTTTTAGGCTCTAACTTCTTGTAGTTAAATCAAAAATCACAATCAATATATAGGTATCGATATTTGATATTAGAGACACTAAAAAACACACGATATTAATATAAAATAGATTGCTAGCTCTAGATGCTACAAAGCATATGTAGTGCTTCCCGTCAAAGAAGATGTAATCAAGAAAATACACTAATATACCTTTGCTTCTCGTCAAAGAAGATGTAATCAAGGAAATACACTAAGATGTAATTAAGCAGATGAATTTTTACATGGAATGATACCTTGCAGATTTACTATATATATCTCCAAACCGTTAAGAATCAAGCAGCCAACTCAAGTGCTCTTCCAGGTCCAGTTTCTTTTATTTAAGTGAAAATTCGCACTCACTATTTAGTTATAACGATATCTGATATTAGAGACACAAAAAAAAAAATATAGATTACCAACTCTAAGTAGTGCAAAATATATGAAGCACTTCCCGTCAAAGAAGATGTAATCAATAAAATGCACTGGTATTTTTCCTTCAGAAATCAAACAAGTGAGGCCTTTTTTGAGTTCCTCACTACAAGAGATACCCTAAACCCAACGTGAGTAATGTATTGTATAGACAAAAAGCAAAAAAAAAAAAAAAAATACCGCAAAAGTAGCAAAAAAACAAAAGTACGGAGTGATCATGTACATGCATTATTTAAATGATTTTGCAATCTTTTTCTCATGTAACTCTAAGTCCAAACTTGCCAAGTACTTTCAACTACGTTATGTAAGGTCTTACAACCAATCGTTTGGCACTTTAAAAATGGGAGTAATTAGATGGTGTGATGGTTTTTTTATTGTTGTTGAATTGGGTGAAAAGAAGCTTGAGAAACCCTAACAGGAACATTATCTTTAGGTTCTCAAGAATGATATTATAGTGTGACGGAGAAGAAAAACGACTTATAGTAAGTCTAACAAAAACTTAAGAAACACTTATACTAAATTATCACTAATCAGTCAAATAATTCAGCATGCATGTTCACATAGTGCTAAAAACTGCAACTTGCAAGCTACTGGAAACTTTGAAACAAATATCTGTAGAAAATAAGTTTTATTGAGTAACACCTAGGCAGAACAAACTTGGCCGAGTATTGGTTACTTTTGAACTTCAATTTTACCTGGTGATTTGTCTTGGAATCAGGTCACGGTCCCATTTTGTATATTTACAAATATCTATAGAAAAGAAGTTTTATTGAGTAACACCTCAGCAGAACAAACTCGGCCTAGCCTAGCAATTGTTATTTTTGAACTTCAGTTTTACCTGGTGATTTCTCTTGGAATTATGATCATGGACCCATTTTATATAGTTATCATTGTCTCCCAACTTGGTAATATATATATATATATATATATATATATATATATTTGTCACGATCTACGTGACAATTGGGTCTCAGGAAGTAACTTTGATCTCTAAGGATAGAGATGGATTGGGGAGAACAGAAGATTTAGAGAGAAAAGATAATTTTGATTACTAATTTTCATGAAAATGCAATTACAAAAGATTGAAGCTTATAAGGGAAAACCACCTCAAGTACCGGCACAAGCCACTCACACGCCCAGTATTACTATTTTTACTAAAAAGCATTTGGTCTACCCTTAACAAGTGGGACAACCCATAGTTGGGGTATGACTAATCCCACTCCTTCAAATTATCCTTGTCCTCAAGGATATGAAATGAGCTAGACCAATGAAGAGCGCGCATGTCGAAGACTTGCAGCTTCATCTCGAATACTGTAGGAAATGTTAACTTCACAAGCTTCAACACCCAGAACCATGAAAATCTGAAACCATTCATCTGAACTGTGAATCAAACTTGGTTGTAGTCGTTTCTCAAAAGTAGTCAATGCTCCACCTTCAAAAGTTATCAATGCAGTTAAGTTTACTGTGCTTAATACTCCAAGGAAAGCAGAGTCAGTGTCTTCATAATTTGTGGCTTGGTAGGTACTAACAAGAGCACCACTTGTAGCAATAACACTTTTGGCTATGGTCCCATGGCAGCGCTGAACAACTTCAAAACTTGCATTCCAAATAACTGTATAAGTACCTTTCCGCACAACAATTGTACCTTCATTAGTCGTTGGGGAATGAGCGTTAACTTGCATATAGAGTTGCAGTCGCAAATAGTAAGTAGCACATCCATTGTTGATCTTGTGCACAATAACTCTGATGATAAGTATTATAACTGAATGACGAGTTGAACTTGGCATAAGTGCCGCCCATTTTATTAAGGTAAAGAAAGCCACCTGCCACGACTAACTAGCAATCACTGGGTCTTAAGAGAGCAAGATTACATCTAACTGGATCCTTAATGTATGGCCAGGCTTATTCACCACATTATTGACATCCCACTGTCCTGAACCCATACATCTGACCTCTTTATCACTAAGCATAACATCCTTTAGTTGTAAACTCGTAATACAATCTTCTTCACAAATATCTCCCCTAGATTTAGTAAGACTGCATAATTGAGTTAACTTCAAAGCTGCAACTACTAGTTGAGTGCAAAAACAAATAGCTTTAAACATTTTTAACAACTCTTGCGTTATGCTCTCATCACAGTTAAACACTTGAAGAATATCCATGGTAATCAATTCGTAACTACTGTCATTGCGTAACTCACTAACAACCAACACATACCCCCTGTCATTTCCCAGAATGTGGAGTACCTCTTGATGTTCATGCTTATTCACATAAACCCTCAAAAACTCAACGTACATGACTTCTGTAGCATGAGAGAATCCATGTTTGTGGTGCAAGATAATAGCATCTTCTTCACTGCTCAAATTCACCATTTTAGCCCCAAGCATTCCAAACAATCTTCCTCGATCAAATACCCTTCCAGCACAATCCTGGCCACGGTATATACATTCTTTATTACTCAAACTCCCTCTAAACTCGTGCATAACAATTATGATGATGCATGTTCTCACTGAATTAGGAGTTGTAATTGCAATGCGAGATGTGAATTTCTGAAATTGACTTGTTACCATGGAGTTGACAGCCTGTTCTTTTCCTCGTGCTGGTGTGCCATTAAATGTGGAGAGCTTCAGTACCTTGTAGGGTTTCTTGCGAGCTAAAATACCCTGCAATTGCAGTTGCATTCTATTGAGTATCCAAATAACCACTTCCATATTATTGTCAACACTACCTCCCACCAACCAGAATAATTGCCCAAGGTTAACAACAATAATCTTCCCAAACTCAAGTTTATAGTATGAAGCCCACATAAATATGTTGCTGTAAAGGAGGGAGTAACCTGAAAAGGCGAGGGTACCCAAATATACCTCAAGCTAAAACCTTTCCTACCTATAAGTCCTTTCTCCGAAAGTGATTGTCTATGGACTGAGTCGAGATAATACAACTAATCGGTTCACACTTCGTGTGATTGTCTATGGATACGAGATCGAGACAATATAACAACGAAGTATGTTACTTGATAAAAATGTTCGGACTTAACCAAACACAATAGGATTCACTTATCAAGTAAATAGGAATTAACGTTTGTGTGATTTACTTTAATTATAATAAAACAATTATAATGCGGAAACATAAAGTAAATGACACAGCAAGATTTTGTTAACGAGGAAACCGCAAATGTAGAAAAGCCCCGGGACCTTGTCCAGAATTGAATACTCTCAAGATTAAGCCACTACACAAAATTACACCTAACTTCGTATAGTTGATACCAAGCAACAAAACCTATAGTTCACCTAGTTCCGTCTGTATTCCCACGTCTCCGACCTATGAATAAGTCACTTACTTGGAAAAATTCCTTTGGTTCGTATTCCAGTAAAGGAACAACAAATCTATTTGGTATCAACTCTATTCAACCAAGTGATATGAGTCGGACAAAGGCTCTTCTGTTTATCTTAACATAAACTCCTTCGTCAGGTCCTTAGATCTATCTTATGTTCAATAATAAGATTCGAGAGAGGCTATGTGCAAAAACTTATGGTGAGACGAAGGCAAAATAACCGTGGAGGCTACGAAGTAACCGAAGTAATCGTTTAAGATTAAACCAACAACACTCTTAATCTAAAGAATTGTATTGATGCCGATCTACTCAATTAATCAATCTAATCTATCACAAAGATAAACCGATTATTAATTGGATCCTCTTTTACCGAAACAAGTATTGTGCACACCAAAGATTATGAACTCACAAATCAAAAATCTTCAAACTCTTCTTTGTCTTCAAATCTTCTTAGATCTTCAATAAACACCTGCACACAATCACTTGAATCTCTTGTGATCAATCACGCACAGAATGCAGTCATTAACAATGGATTATCACAAGATCGTCTTTAGAACTAACAACAGTCTAAAGATCCCTGTCGAAACTCTGAACTAGTTTGAGTGAATCTTATATCAGAAGAGAAGATTCTCAAGCATAAACAAACTATGTGCAATCAAATTTCAACCACCGTTAGTCAATCAAATCAATGAAAACAAAAGATAAACTGCAATTATCTAGTTTTCCACCAACGGTACTAATAGAGCTTCTCAATCCCAAAGAAGACTTTAAACTGAGCGGCAGTAAGAGATTTCGTCTAATTAGGTTACTCTCCTTTCCGAATAGGCGGCTACACCAATAACAACACAACAAGAGGAAGTTTGTTGTTACGAAGGATTAGTTTGCTAGAAAGGCAAACTTCAAGTATATATAGACAAGGAAGTTTGGACACCAAGGAATTTCCAAAACCGAAAATATTCTCAAGATATTCATTAAAGCACAAATTCGGTTTCCATAATTCCTGGAAATGCTCTGTCCAAAAATAATGATCGAAATCTCTAATTAGTAAATGCACATTACTAATTCTTATTTTCCTAAAAATGAAGTTAATTACCTTAATTAAAAGATTCTTAACTTATTTATGTTTCGATCATGGGATTCTCTTCCCTTAGCTATTAAGGAATAACTATGAACAATTAAATAATAAACATTCATAGCACGTGTTCAAAGTATGTCGAAGTCTTAACTTCGTAAGTTCTCTTTCACACTTACAACCTTGAAACCGATTTGCCACGCTTCTTAACAAGTTTAGAATTGGTTCATCTGACTTTCAAGAACTATGCGATTGATCAAATAACATTCAATCACAAATCATGGGTTTAACGGTTCTACCAAAACAAGTTTCGGTTCTACCTTGCATGTGAGTACTGTGCATAGTCACACTAGCTTTCCAAAATTAGGTTGACTAGGTACTAGGATTGGTTCCCCACATTTATATGGTATCTAACTTATATGTCTTGCACATGTCCATAGGATCGGTTCCCTTTTTCCTAAAAACGTGGTGCACATGTCCATAGGATCGGTTCCCCTTTCTGCTATAAACCTCGATGCACCTCATACAAGGATCGGTTCCCCTTTGTGATGTACTGCACCTCTTACTAGGATCGGTTCCCCTTTCCCATATTTGGTCAGACATAAAATCACAAACCCGATCATACCATCTCAGGTGATTACTTAAGATCGGTTTCACTAATAAAAGTCATACCAATACATAAGTCAGGCCTTTGTGAATAGTTTTACCAAGAACACAACAAGTTATGAACGGTTATACTAAATCACACATATTGGATGTTCACAAGATATGCAATGAATAACAATCCAAATAACGCCTGGCGATTTCCTTTTTGATTCACAAACAAGTTTATGAACTTACTTCCTTAGAACACATGTAAAACATTGTTCCCTAGGATGAAATCCTCACCTCATACCCATACATAATCACAATAGCATTCAAATGATTATGACGATGTCTTATCTACAAAGTTTAATGGTTAAGCAATAAACCTCGTATTGTATTCCTTAATACTATGTCTATCTAGAGTTCAAATATGCTTCGCAGTTTTGTTTTCAATATGCACGACTTGAAAGATACGTTATGGAATGAAACAATTCAAGTCAAATATCACTAACCTCAAGTGGAAGGATGACTGTTTTCGTTGTAGCTCTTTGCTTCTTCACATCTTCAAGTCTTCGCAATACTTGTAAAGTCTCATTATCCTAATACTTTCAAGCTAAGCTATACGAAGTTGACTCTAGTACATAATCAAGCGACTCTTAACATGAGTTTTGATTCACTAAAATATGACAACCAAACTTGACATACCAACGCTTGGTGGGTTCAACCGATCTATGCTCTAACATAACATGTTGTTAAACCTAAGACAGAACTCAACCTATTCTAGCTCTCAGCATCAACAGTACATGGACCTGAAATGGACATGATTAGCTCCAACCTGAAGTTTTTCTGACTGACCCAATATCCATTTTCCATTTCCCCACTGAACAAGTTACTTGAGGATAAGAAGATTGCTCTTGTCCCTTCCATATCCAACGAAGCACTCACTATATTGTGTACATACCCAATTAATTCAACCCTCTTTTCTACCAAGCTTGTACCAAGTATATCACTACAAACAAATCCTTTAGCCCTGAGGCTGTACTGGATTCCCACTCTCCATTCACAGAATTTCTTCCATCCAACAATCCATCCATCATCACCACCCATACAGCTAGGTACTCCAGATGGCTCGCTGAGAACCCAAAATTTACTCATACCACTCAGCGAGCCAGCGATAATCAAAGTGAAAGAAGGGTTTGCTAAGAAAATCAGATGACGGAACTCCCTGATTACTTCCTTCAACACAAGTAGTCGAGCCTTCCTGACATCACACTTGTCTCCACTACTTGCAAACATATGAATAAACCCCAATTCAATCTTTCCTGGATCAAACAAAGTACAATCACAAGCATAACCGGTGATATTGTTTCTGTATGACATTCTCGCAAATAGATTCTCACCAATACAACTGTCCCCACCTTTCACCGATATAAACACAATTGAATTCATAATTCTAGAATTCAATTGGTACCCATGTTGAAAAATAAGCTCATAAAAAGATTTCTCATCATATTTCTCCATTGGAATGACCAAACAAGAAGCAAGCATCTCAAGACAGGATTTAAAATTTCTCCTAGCACAATAAAAATACTTCTCACTGACTACTAACTCTTTACCACGATCAAAAAGCATATGGATGTAATCAGGAATTGGTAAAACGAAAAACGAAGAAGTAATTCCTAATATGAATAAGATGGAAGACATCTTAGGAATTATAAGTATATATGAAGTAGACATATGAATGTAATCAACAGGGATATACTTCTGACATTCCAACTGAACAAATTTATCATTGAGATTCTGATTTAGCGAGTTGAAGTCTTTTACCTCAATTTTTGCAACCCTTCTCAGTATGAAACCCACTTCGGCACTAGGAGATTTACTTTCAAAAATGAAGGGTTTACCTTCCTCGTAGGCTAGAAAACTTGAATTTCCCTTATGTTCATGATTTCCACCTACATCACCAGCTCCATCAACTATAGTAGGAATTAATCTTACTGCCTCAGTGGTTGAATCATCTTTCTCTTCATCGAACAAAAATGACGAATTAATCAACTCGAAATTGAGAGATTCATCTCCAGCTTCCTATGATTGAATTGAAGAGTTTTGACTAAAATCTACGTGACAATTGGGTCTCAGGAAGCAACTCTGATCTCTAAGGATAGAGATGGATTGGGGAGAACAGAAGATTTAGAGAGAAAAGATAATTTTGATTACTAATTTTCATGAAAATGCAATTACAGGAGATTAAA
Source organism: Papaver armeniacum (assembly GCA_023531295.1). NCBI lineage: Eukaryota > Viridiplantae > Streptophyta > Magnoliopsida > Ranunculales > Papaveraceae > Papaver > Papaver armeniacum. The sequence continues at coordinate 15,335 of JAJJWW010002706.1, read as the reverse complement.
GCTTATAAGGGAAAACCACCTCAAGTACCGGCACAATCCACTCACACGCCTAGTAATACTATTTTTACTAAAAAGCATTCGGTATGCCCTTAACAAGTGGGACATACCATAGCCGGGGTATGACAATATCATAAGGTCACATAGCAATAAAAAAATGAAGTCTAATTACTGCATCAACAATGCACAATAGTTGCGAACAAATACCTCTAACTAAAAAATAATATCAACAACCCCAAAGGGTTTTATCTGAAGGCTTTTATGCGCACTGTAAAAAAATTAATTGTGTTTACCTTGTACCCTGCAGATTACAAAATCATGTATAAAAGCCTTCAACCAGATTAGTTAATTGGAATTAAAAGATGGATTTTGTTTTGACTACAACAGGCTAACAACTAATAAAAAAAAATTTGATGGAAACAGGGGCTTCAAAAAACCCCTAAATTTTATTTATTAGAATACCTCATTCAACTAATAATTAAAGGATTAGTTAAAGTAAGCATTTTCTCCGAGGTAGGTCCTATTTTTCACCATGAGCATTCCAAGCTTTATTAATTTGTTGAAGTTTTGTCAAGAAATATTGACATAGAAGAAGAAAAAAAGACCACTAACTTTCTTCTCTTCCAAAGCGATGGACTGCATGGCCTTCATGACTATAATTTACTCAATTACTTAAACAACCACTTACGGAAAATGAATTCCTTGTCTTAAATCTTTTGACATATAATCCCTCTTAAACACTTCTGAATCCTCCACCACCTGATCTTAAAAAAAATGGTATTATGTTTGTTTGCATTACCCAAATGAAAACTAAAAAGAGAAAATAAAAATAAAAATAGCAAAGTGTTCGATATTAGTTACCTTCTTCTCTAATCGAATCTGATAGAAAAAAATAGAATAAACCATACAACAGTAAGAAAATCAAAAGAGAAAAGGAGAATACAATAAAAACATGAAAACTAAAAACAACGATCGCCTGCTTTACTAAGAAATCAAAAGAATGAGTTTATATCTTTGCAATGGTTAACTGAATCTATTCACTATTTGATACAACAATCGTATTTGTTGAATGAGTTTATACCTTGATATTTCTTGATGTATGCTCAGCTACAATTTCTACAACAGGTGCATGATTGAAGAATTTTTCTTGACGTATGCCTGGCTAAAATTGCTATAACATGTGCATGATCTAGGTACCTTCCCAACAAACAATGAAAGTAGATCTGAAGATTCCTAAATCGCAAGAACAAAAAGTAAACAAATCCTAGAAGCAGTGAAGAATAATAGGATTCCGCTTTCATTCAAATGCGTTATATAGAGACCCCAAACCGTAAACTCCATTTTTAAAAAACAACTTTTTTCGGAAATTATATTAATGATATACAAATATATATATATATATATATATATATATAATTTTGTTTAGCCACAATTATATTGTTGCACAATGAATTGAAAGCTAAGCAGTGGTAATTCTACCCCGGGGCAAGAAAACACCATACCAGATAACTCAAACCTGGATGGCTAATTTTTCTGAAAGTTAAGCAAGGTTTTATAGTTTTTAAAGACTTAATTGAAGTTGGGTTATCCTTGCTACGTTTCAACAAAGATTATTAGCAAAAGTAAAACATAAATGTGAATGTCTCCCGCTACTACAGAATTTATGACGGGCGTTGAGGGCGACGAAAAAGGATCGGGTACGTTTAGGGAGATTATAGCTCTGCTTTTGTAGATAAGAGGCTTATATGGAAATGCCACACTTTTTTTTTTTTTTTTTAGTATTCTCCATATTACGTTCCGGTTTGATGTTACCTTTTTCTCCTCATTTGATATCCAAATCAGTTAATTGACTACAGCCTAAACAAACCAAAAAAACTCAAACTACAACTTATAATTGTAACAGTGATTAACTCCTCCTGCACCATCTTTTTTTCCAGACCCCGAACCCTTGGATGTCATTTTGTACAAATACAAGGTTTCCACGAACACAAACCTTAATCTATACCAATTGCAAAAGAAACAATTCAATCACCCAACGACATAAAAACAGGCTACGAAATACGAAATCAAAAATATGCCAAATTTTTGAATCAAGAATATATTTAAATTAGTGTACTACCGAAGAAATTGCAAAGGAAAAAATATATTCATAGTGGAGTAATGGGGATGACATACTTGTAAGAAAAAAAATTCCTAAATTTTTCAAGATACTGGTCTTGCCTTTTTTGGAATCTCATTATTTCGGTCCGTTTACGAAATAAGGTAATTGAGTACCACAATATTAAGGTGCAACGGAACTTGCCAACAGAAAAAGTTCCCCTTCGCGCACCAAGGGCCAACTTTCTGGATTCAAATTATTGAGTATCACCATATGATTAGTCAACGGGAAATAAAAATCATTAATCCCTTTATGCATAATATCTCACACTATGACAATATGAATTAAACCTTGAGAAAATGAAAACCGTAGGATGTTCAAAGATTCTAGATTATTGGTTTATTGTCTCACAACTGTGTAGACAGATTGATACTTCATTAAGTATTTATATGCATCAGTACAAGTTAGAAGGGAAGAATGACCTAACAGATAGAACGAGTTTACAGGACTTGTTACATGACTTGTTACAATAACCAAAAGTACAGAGGACTCGGATTTACAACAACTTCAATAACTATACTCCTAAAGACTTGGACTATATTTGGACTGGCGTTGCAGCTGTGCAGTCACAGCTGCCTACACTATATACACGTCTAATACCCCCCTCAAGTTGGAGGCTGAGGACCATCTGCACGAAGACCCAACTTGCTAGCAAGTCGATGAAAATGATCCACTCCCAGCGGTTTCGTGAAAAGATCATCTAATTGTAATGCTAACGACAGATAAGTAGGCTTTATTAGACTAAAAAGTAGTTTGTCACGTACGAAGTAGCAATCTATTTCAATATGTTTAGTTCGTTCGTGAACAAATAGATTTTCAGAAATATGAATAGCAGCTTTATTATCACAATAAATGGGAATAGGTTTTGGAATAGTGATACGAAGATCAGTGAAAAGATAATGCAACCATTGCAGTTCAGAAGTGAGTCGTGCAAGAGCATGATATTCTGCTTCAGCAGAAGAAAGAGATATTGTTGGATGTTTCTTGTACTTCCAAGAAATAGGACTATCTCCTAACATCGTAAAATAACCTGTCATTGATCGACGAGTTGTAGGGCAGCCTGCCCAATCAGAATCGGTGTAACCCGAAAGAGACAAAGTGCTTGAGGAAGATTAAAAAAAATGCCATAACTAACGGTACCTTTAAGGTAACGAACAACACGATGTGCAGCATCCAAGTGACCAGAACATGGTTGCTGCATGAATTGACTTAAATAATTAACAGAAAAAGTAATATCAGGATGTGTCACTTGAAGATAGAGAAGTCGACCTATAAGACGTCGATAAATACTAGGATCAGACAGGGAGTCACCAGAAGATGGAAGTAGTTTTAGATGTTGCTCCATTGGAGATGGAGAAGGCTTAGCTCCTAAAAGGCCAGAGTCTTTAACAATGTCAAGAATATATTTGCATTGACAGAGAAAAATAACTTTTGGAGAACGAGATACCTCAATGCCCAAGAAATATTGTAAGCGACCAAGGTTCTTGAGAGAAAACTGTGATTCGAGTTTCTGTTTTAGGTCCTGAATAGCAGAATCATTATTACCAGTGATAATAATGTCATCAACATAAACCAAAACATAAATTGCGATTTTACCAGAATGGAAAGTAAAAAGAGAATAGTCAGCACGAGATTGTGTGAAACCTGCATTGAGGAGAGCTATGGAAAACTTAGCAAACCATTGGCGAGAGGCTTGTTTAAGGCCATATAAAGATTTATTCAGTTTGTAAACGCGAGTTTCTTCCTTCTTGTGAAAACCAGGAGGAATCTTCATATAAATATCTTCTAGTAGATCACCCTGTAAAAATGCATTGTTAACATCAAGTTGATGGAGGGGCCAATTATAAATGGCCGTAATAGTAAAAGAACACGAACAGTAACCAATTTGGCTACTGGAGCAAAGGTGTCATGAAAATCGATGCTTTCTTGTTGCGTATAACCCTTAGCAACAAGACGCGCCTTACGACGTTCAATCGTACCATCAGGTCGATATTTGGTTTTAAAAACCCATTTGCATCCAATGATAGTTTTGCCAGGTGGGAGATCAGTCATAGTGAAAGTATCATTGTCTTCTAAAGCCTTATGTTCCTTTAATATGGCATCACGCCAATATGGAATTTTAATGGCTTCTGAAAAATTGCGTGGTTCATCATTAGTGAGAATTGATGAAATGAAAGCGCGATGTTGTGGAGTAAATTGAGTAAAAGAAATGTAGTTAGTAAGAGGATAAGGAGTTGTCTACTTACATTGCTCAACGAAACAGATATAATCCTTTAAATGGGAAGGACAATGATGTTCTCGTGTAGAACAACGTAAAATAGCATTAGGCGCATCAACAGTGGGTGAAGAAACTGTGGCTTGAGTGTTCGCAGTGTCTACACTTGGAAAAGAAGGTGCCGGAGAATGAGCATTATACGGAGAGTCACCAGTAGACTGTAATGGTGAATCATGAACAGACTGAGAAGGAGTCTGAGTAGAACATTCCAAACGATAAACATGAGGGGAATAAGACGATTGCAATTCTAAAGTGGTAGGTGAATCGTCATAAAAAAATCATCTTGAATAAGAGGTTTAAAAATATCAGCAGTAGGAACCTGTGCATCCTTAAATGGAAAGAGATGTTCATGGAAAATAACATCACGAGATATATAAGTAGTTTTTGTTGAAAGATCGAGGATGATATAGCCTTTATTGTTGTATGGATAACCAAGAAACACTCCTTGTGTAGCACGCGGATCAAACTTATTGATTATCTTAGTATTACGAGCATAGCATAAGCAACCAAAAATACGAAGATGACGATAGTTTGGTTTCGTACCTAATAAGACCTCATGAGGAGATCGTTTAGAGAGTACTGGAGTTGGCATTTTATTGATGAGGTATGCTGTTGTTAAAATGCATTCACCCCAGTAGATGATAGGCAAATTGGCCTGGAAACGAAGAGCCCTAGCAACAGTCAGTAGATGACGATGTTTCCTTTCAACCACTCCATTTTGTTGTGGAGTATAAGTACAAATGCGCTGATGGTGAATACCATTTTCATGGATCCATGCCTGAAACTCGCGTGATAAAAATTCAGTGCCATTATCTGATTGAATACGTTGTAAAATTGGCAAAAAAGGTAAAGAAGTACCTGTAGAAATGATATGAAGTTTCTTAGAGTACTGAGTCACAACATGTCGAGCAAAAAACTTGAGAAATTTGAATGTTTCACTCTTGGTATGCATAAGATACACCCAAGTACATCTGGAGAAATCATCTACAATGGTGAGAAAATACTTAGCACCAGTCATAGAATGAGTAGAAAATGGTCCCCATATCAATGAATAAGTTCAAAACAACGATAAGAAGAAATACGATTTTTATTAAAAGGTGTTGATGGTGGTTTTTAGCTTAGGGCTAAAATCGTAAAACACTAAACCCTAGCAGACAGTGATGTCACAACATTTAAAGTAACAAGCATTTACTAGGCACATTTACTGAAACCTTAAATGTGTCCCTAAATAATTACCGGGGTATCTTTTTCAAATTAGGGTTACGACAAGCCAAACCCTAATTCCCACGTGTGCCAATGGCAAATCATGCCAGCCACACCGACCGCGCCAAAGCATGCCAACCATGCTAGCCGCACCTCTATGCCAATGGCAAATCATGCCAGCCACACCGACCGCGCCAAAGCATGCCAACCATGCTATCCGCACCTCTGTGCCAATGGCAAATCATGCCAGTCACACCGACCGCGCCAAAGCATACCAACCATGCTAGCCGCACCTCTGTGCCAATGGCAAATCATGTCAGCCACACCGACCGCGCCAAAGCATGCCAACCATGCTAGCCGCACCTCTATGCCAATGGCAAATCATGCCAGCCACACCGACCGCGCCAAAAGCATGCCAACCATTCTAGCCGCACCTCTGTGCCAATGGCAAATCATGCCAGCCACACCGACCGCGCCAAAAGCATGCCAACCATTCTAGCCGCACCTCTGTGCCAATGGCAAATCATGCCTGCCACACCGACCGCGCCAAAACATGCTATCCATGCTAGCCGCACCTCCGTGCCAATGGCAAATCATGCCAGCCACACCTACTGCGCCATGCCAAACGCACCTCGCCATGGACCCATGCCGCGCCACCATACTGGCCTTCACTACGCGGCTATCAAAACGAAGGCGTGCAACAATCAACGGTTTCCCTTCAATCCAAGGAGAAAATCCTGGCCGTCTAAGGTTACCAAACGACCTTTTCCCCAAAACCCTAGCTTGGTCACGCACCTAGCCAAAGCTAGTCACGCCATGCGCCTATGGCAAACCCTTGGCCCCACATGCCAAGCCAAAACCACACCTAGCCCAAGCTAGTCACGCCATGCGCCTATGGCAAACCCTTGGCCCCACATGCCAAGCCAAAACCGCACCTAGCCTAAGCTAGCCACGCCATGCGCCTATGGGAAACCCTTGGCCCCACATGCCAAGCCAAAACCGCACCTAGCCCAAGCTAGCCACGCCATGCGCCTATGGCAAACCCTTGGCCCCACATGCCAAGCCAAAACCGCACCTAGCTCAAGCTAGTCATGCCATGCGCCTATGGCAAACCCTTGGCCCCACATGCCAAGCCAAAACCTCACCTAGCCAAAGCTAGCCACGCCCAAGGCGAACCCTTGGCCCCACATGCCAAGCCAAACCAAACCTAGCCAAAGCAAGCCACGCCCAAGGCGAACCCTTGGTCCCACATGCCAAGCCAAACCAAACCTAGCCAAGCTAGCCGCGCCATGCCAAACGCACTTTGCCTTGGCCCTAGCCATGCTAGTCACATCATGGCAAGCCAAACGCCCTTGCCTTGGCCCTAGCCATGCCATACGCCCATGGAAAACCCTTGGCCCTACATGCCAAACCAAACCTAGCCAAGCTAGCCGCTCCATGCCAAACGCACTTCGCCTTGGCCCTAGCCATGCTAGTCACATCATGCCAAGCCAAACGCCCTTGCCTTGGCCCTAGCCACGCCATACGCCCATGGCAAACCCTTGGCCCTACATGCCAAGCCAAACCAAACCTAACCAAGCTAGCCGCGCCATGCCAAACGCACTTTACCTTGGCCCTAGCCGTGTTAGTCACATCATGCCAAGCCAAACGCCCTTGCCTTGGCCCTAGCAACGCCATACGCCCATGGTAAACCCTTGGCCCCACATGCCAAGCCAAAATCCCACCTAGCCAAAGCTAGCCACTCCCAAGGCGAACCCTTGGCCCCACATGCCAAGCCTAACCACACCCTAGCCGCGCCACCCTGTTGGCCTTCCCTACGCGGCCACCAAAACGAAGCGTGCAACAATCAATGGTTGCCCTTCAATCCCGTGAGCAAATCCTAGCCATCCAAGGTTACTGGATGACACATGGTAACCTTTGGCCCGAAAACCTAAGTTTGGCCACGCCAAACCTTGCCATGCCAATGGCATGCCAACCTAGCCGCGCCACCACGTTGGCCCTCACTACGCGGCTACCAAAACGAAGGTGTGCAACGATCAACGGTTTCCCCTCCTCTCAAGATGCAAAATCTCGACCGTCGAAGGTCACCAGGCTGGCATGTTTCTCGAGCTTGAATTTCCAAGCCACAACAACGTGCTACATGTTTTCCAAAACATTCGAGACATCAACACAAACTGGGGGATCCTCTTTGGGTATTGGTTTGGCGGTTTACAGCGTGCGGCGTACACTACGCCCGTCATAAGGAAGTGTCATAAGGGTGAGGCGGTTAGTAAATACGGGAAGTTATGTGTGAAACGTTCATGGGACATAAAGCACATCCGTTAACAACTTTATGGGACATCAATTCCATAACGTTAGCAGTTTCATGAAAACCTGTTTATGGGTGAAAACTATTTCTGCCGGTTTTGGTAATTTGGGGTGTGTGGATGAGAAATGAGTTTAAACCTTAAACAAATGCACTACACGGGAGTGCTTGTAGATTCGAGAAATCAATCTGTGCAAATCCGTCCTAAACCAAGAAATGGCCGTTCCAGACTTGTTTCGGTCGCAAAGTGAAGGAGATGGGGTTAATCTTAGGGAGGGAAGCGAAGAAGGTGTTGAGATTGTGAAGGTGTTGTCTATGTATGACTTGTATCAGAAAGTTTGACTGGCTTGCAGGATGTAAGCTATCAGTTCCGGTGTTTGAATACGATGGTATCAACACTTGCCTCTGTTGTCTGGACTTGTTCTTGTTTTTGGAAATAGGGAGGAGAACCTATTTATACAAGTCATTTGAGCCTTATTCACGTCTCTCGTGGGAAATGGAGGAAGTGGAGTGATGGAGTAGTGGAGTTGTGTGTTACTGTTACACGACCAGCCTTGCCCACTTCTCCCCGTCATCTCTAACCGTCCATGACTTCCCGACACATTCTTGTGATGGCGCGTTGCACGCCGCACGCCGTAAACCGCCCAGCACCAATATCCCAAGATGTATCCCCCGAGCCAGTGACATGATTGATGTCTCGAGTGTGTGGATCGTGGGACCCACGAGAAAGTAGCATGTAATGCTCGATTAAATAACTAAGTTATTTAGGAAGTCGATACCTGTGAAGTACCGTGTGTATTCTATGCAGGTACTGCATCATGGTGTGGTAAAGTGACGGGTGGTGATCACCATGACGCCTCACTGACTAATTAACTCCTGATCATGGTTGTATAACCAAGCCGGTGAAGTTGGACGGACAAGATGATCTTTGAGACACTCATCTGCGACCGTTGATGGAATTAGGGTTTTTGAAGAGGTGCGCGAGCATCACTCTTCAGCTTGGTCGAATCCAAGCTTGGGATACAATTTTGATAGGGCTGATCGTGCATGTGTGTAGACGACATGACGGTGTAGGCGCCCATATCTCATTGTCTCGTGAAAGTGTGATCTGGGCCACTCAATTTGTCCGGCAAAGTTGAGTGGTCAAGATCGATTTGCAACAGAAATATGGTGCCGCAAAAGCCGCGCATCATGTAAATTTTGGGCGCGCGTTCCAAGACGGCCAAGCTTGGTCGGTCTTGGCTGATCAGCCCGGCGTGCATACGGTGGGATGATGTATATACCTGTACTTCATCGTCCCATAGAAATGTGATCTAAGCCACTCAATTTGTCCGGTAAACTTGAGCGGTCGAGATCAGTTTGTGGTTGGGAAGTGTGACCACGCCTAGCTTGGGGCGCGCGAATCAAGGTGTACAGCCAAGTTTGGTCTTGGCCGATCGGGTGTGGAGATAGGTGGGCCCACAGTGATCGTGTTGATACTTACCGGACCTGCTTAGTCTATTCTTGGACCCTTCATTCGTGTAGGAGAAAATGGACGCTCATGATCGCGACACAAACCTTAATTAGGTTTTGCCGGCCGTGTGTCATACCCAGTTTGGGGCGCACGAATCAAGACGACCAACCATAGTTGGTCCTGACCGATCAGTCAGGTATGTAGGCGGGCCCACGGTGTTTGTGTTGACATGCTCTGGGCTCTTTGAATCTACATCTACACCCTCCATCTATGCCTGCGAAGATGGATGGTTGAGACTGTTTTGCGATACATGTAATGTGCCGCAAACCCTAATTTAGGGTTTTTCGTCCATAATGCTCTGGTTTGGACTGTTTGGCAAGCTATGCCACCCTTTTGGGGAGACCGACCATACGGGGCCCGCATTGGGTCGGTAGTGAATATTCCAACACATGCTTAGGGTCATGGATTCAATCTAAGCCATCCAATCATGCTGGTGAAATTGGATGGTCGTGATCGTTTCTGAGACTGATATGGACAGTCCAGATTCAAATATGCTCAATCGGGCTAGTATAACACACCGAGAGATGTATGCTCAATTGGGCTAGTATAACACACCGAGAGTTGTATGCTCAATCGGGCAAGTATAACACACCAAGAGTTGTAGCCTGTACGGGTATTTTGTACATGCTTCTTTATTAATGCTTGGAGGTTCGTGTTGCTCTGCTGAGAACAACACTCATTCGTCATGCCGCACAGATAATGAGTACATGAAATACAAGGTTGGTCATGCATTAATTAATAATGCTGTAAATTCACAGGGTATATGGGATTGTTGCCACATGCTCCAACCTGGATGAATTTCGTGTATTTAATTCATAGAATACTGGGATTGTTGCCACATGCTCCATTCTAGGTGAATTAGTAAAGTGAAGAAGTATTCATCACTCATTAATGGCTTTATCTTTTGCAAGATGTTAGCGCATAATTTTTGCTTTTACGATTTTATCCTTAAATGAAAATATACCATCAACATTAAGTCCCTTGCCTATCACGTAATGGTTACACCATTGTGGGGTACGCATGAGATGGTGACAGTTAAATACAAAGCTTATGAGACAAAGTTAGATGTTACCAGAAGAAATGGGTCATCCTGTCCTTGGAGCATGTCACGTTCAAGAGGCGTCTAGGAAAGTGTTCCCCTAGCATGATGTTGGTCTTGCCTGCTTCGATGGACTGTTACGCCTGTTTCGTTCGTGGGCTTGATGTGATTGTTTTGGTTAATCGTGGGTCCACTGCGTCTTCTTGATCGAACGTGGGATCCGATGTAAGCATGCTTGATTCGAACATGGGCAGATGTGCATGCTTCGATCAAACGCGGGACCACCGTGTACATGTTTCAAACGTCGGCCATGTCCTGTGCCTACTTTGACCGTACGGTTGATGTACTTGCTCGAGTGTCATCTTGCTACTTCGATCAAACACCGACCCAGCTAGCTTGACTAAACACCGGACATGCTTTGACCAAACACCGGCCTTGCTGTTTGCTTTGCTCGAACGTGGGACCCGATGTGAGCAAGCTTGTTTTTTAAAAAATGAACCTTGTGTGCTCAAATGTAAATGTGGGTCCTGTAGAAAGCGTTGAAGCAGCTTCTGGAGCAGGCCCGAGAGAGCGTTGAAGTGTTGGAGCTGAAACACCTTCTTCTGGAGAGAGAGCTTTGATTGGGGACGGCTGTGTCTGCTTCGACCAATATGGGGATGGGATCAAGTGGGACCCGCCGCGTGCTCGATCGAACGTCGACCACAGTGTTTCGACCGAAAATCGCCCCGCTGCGTGCGTCTTTGTTTTATTCGAATACCAGCCTTGTGACTTTGATCAATACCATAGTTGAAACTTGATCAATACCGGACTTGTGACTTGATCAATACCGGACTTGAAACTTGAGCAATACCGGACTTGTGACTTGATCAATACCGGAGTTGTGACTTGATCAACACCGGACTTGAAACTTGAGCAATACCGGACTTGTGACTTGACCAACACCGGACTTGAGACTTGAGCAATACCGGACTTGTGACTTGATCAACACCGGACTTGAGACTTGAGCAATACCGGACTTGAAACTTGAGCAATACCGGACTTGTGACTTGATCAATACCGGACTTGAAACTTGAGCAATACCGTACTTGTAACTTGATCAATACCGGACTTGTGACTTGATCAACACCGGACTTGAAACTTGAGCAATACCGGTGTTTGGAACCAATACCAGCCTTGTGTACTCCAACGTGAATGTGTGTTCTGTCGTGTGTGACTACACATCTCACGCGTTTTTATACAAGTACTGACTCATGTATTTTATTATAGAATGAAGAAAAGAACTCCTGTTGAGATGTCTGATGGTGCCAAGTCAGGAGGTGTTGACAGCTTCAAAGATATGCCGAACATTGATGATGATTTGTTCACCGCGCCCTTTCAACTATATGAAAATATTCGTTCCACAAGTAACCCTTCTCCTATCGGCTTCAAGGGTTTTCATGCTCCAGCTGGGCCCTCATGAAGGATGGATGAGACGTATGTTGAGTAATGAGTACATCAAAGATAACTTGACCAGAGCGCAGATTATTGATGCAGCTTGAGTGTTGAAACGGCTCGAGAGGATGTTAAAGTGGTTTCTGGTGCGAACGTTGAGGTGGATCCTGGAGAGAGTGTTGAAGAAGGATTCCGAAGCGAACGTGGGTCCTGGAGAGAGCGTTGAGGCGGCTCTTGAATAGACCATTGAAGCAGCTTCTGATAGAGGGAGCGTTGAAGTGTTTCCCTCTTTAGTTCGATTTACCCTTGCGAATTTCATGCTTCTTGACTGACCATCTCTCTCATGTTGAAGAATTCCTTGACTGACGGTGAAGGAACTTCATGCTGAGCCTCAGTCCCCAAGCGTGGTTTACATGGTTTGTTCGTAGTGGTTATTGTCGAGCCAGATATGGAATATCTTGGACATTGTTTCATCATTGTGGGAGTCGTGCTTGTGGTACTAGAGTTGGAGTTGATGGACGCGCAGGATGTTGTATCTCGGTGGTTTTCCTCTTGCTGCTCCAGGGAACTGCTTACAGAAGGCTGAAGGTTGTATCGCCTGTTGGTGAGATATATGCCCCTACAAACATTATGAGGCTCTTCATTACCGGCAGGCCTGGTTCTTTCTATCAGGGCATATGTTGTTGTAGATGAGCGTTCAACAGCTCCAGAGGATGACCAAAAGCGCAGATTCTCCAACATATCATGATAGACATGTACCACTGTCTGATAAAGTGACTCGCCCGGATCTTGTTCGACCACCGTATCGATAGAGTGACTCGCCCGGATCTTGCTCGATATGACGCGTGGACATCGTTATCTTCTTGAGGCTGCTCCCTTGAGGTATCGGCTCCAGTGGAAGATTGCCGTCATAGAGCGTTGATACATTGCACCGTCATTCTTTAAACCAAATGGCAGTATGGTATAATAAAAATTTCCGAGAGGAGTTCGAAAAGCTATCTTACTTGCATCATGCTCGTACATCCTTATCTAGTTGTAGCCGCTACATCCATCCATGGAGGAGAACATGCCGTGTCCGCTGGTCGCATCTACTAACATGTCGATGTTAGGTAGAGGAGGATTATTTTTGGAGCAGCACCTTTTCAAGTCTCTGAAGTCTATGCAGTACCTGATCTATCCATTTTCCTCGTGTCTGAACTACAACTGTTTAACCGACTTGGATCCAGGTATGACATGTAGATGATGGGTGACCAATTTTCATCTAAATTTGGCATTTCTTCATATCTCCAAGAGAATATGTCCTGGTACTCTTTGAGAAGTTCCACGAGCTTCGTGCATTTATCTGTACACAAGGTTGAGCTGATGGAGATAGGCCTAGGAGATTCCTCAACGATTTCAATCTCATCAGTTGTGGAGTTGGGGCCATCTTGCAGCTGTTGTGGAGCATCTAGCACTTGTTCTTGTGGTTCGTTGCTGTTGAAGGTCTTTCCTTGAAGGATTTGTGCCACCTACTTGTCTTTTCTTTTAGATACTTTTCTTTTTGAGTGATAGTGAGGATTTCTTTTCATAATTTGACTTCCGGTTTTGAATTAATAGGTAATTGAATTGGTTTATTTTGAGATAGTTTTGTAAATAACTTTTCTGAAAGAGGTTATTTTAAATGGAATTTGCATCTTGGTCATGAATGATTGCACATATCATATGAAATTGCAAATGTCGCATAAAAGGGAAGTATGAATGGAAACAAACATGGCGTTCGATCATTGAGCCTCTTTCTCTATGTGCGGTATACCAAGTCCCCAGTGAATTCTAAAACTATCTTTCTTGTAAAATTGTTGAATAGAACTTACATGCTTTTGAAGCCTCACTTGTATCAAACCGAAGTAGCCTCTCTAAGGAAATCGTCCGCATTAATCTCCCAGATAAGGAAAGCTATTCCTCTGAATTAAGCTTCTTCTGAACAATGCGTTTCAAAGCGTTGCATTCACTGGTAGGGTGGTGAAGGAACCGGTGGAAATGACAATACTTAGGGTCCATTACTTCTTGATCAGTTGGTGGACGCCATACAGGAGGTAGCTCCACCTCTCTGTTTCGTACCCACGCCTCCAACAACTCCAAAATATTTTCCATTGGGAACGGAAAGTGTATGTACTTTGAGTCTAGCTTTTCCTGCGTTCGTGGGCGTTGTGGTGTCTCTACATGGCTTCGATGTGGAGCATGTTTCGGAGATGAAGTTGGAAGACTTGTGAGTGCCATCATATCCGCGGATCGCTTGCCCTGGTGACGGGGTGTGGAAGGTGTCGTAATATCACTGATGAGTGATCGAATTGAACGCTCACATCCTCTGTACTCACGTGTTCCTTGATTGATCTCTCCTTCCTCAAGCATTTCTTCACTTAGTTGAAAGGTCGATGCGGATTGAACAGTCTTCCGGGCTTCGACAAGGGTCTTGAGATATAAATCTTCTAGCATGGATCCGTAAGTTGCAGGCTCCCTTTCTTTATCCGGCAGACGTTGTGCTACCCCGGACAAGTCTTTTCCTCTGTGGAGTTTCCTCGAGTCTTCATTGTCGGCTGGACCATGTTGTTCGTCTCTCCCGAGTCCCCCGTGATTACGCGCTCTTCTGCATCTCCACCGGTGAAGGTGTGACTCCTGGCTAAGGATTCAGTGTTTCTTGTACTGTCTGAGTACATGCCTGCCGACCCTTCTTGTAATTGTGTCGTTATATCATTCAAAAGGCGGAATGTTTCGCTCTGTCTTCTAGCGATACCGCTTGATTTGCCAAGACATCCTCCAGCATTCTAGCTACACTTCCCATGATATCTGAACCACCTGTGGTCTCCGGGTGAGGATACATCGCGAGATGAAAACCGAAAAATTGAGAATTCAATTTTTTGCAACCGAGAGATCAACCTCCCACTGTGGTCGCCAATTGTTTATGGGTGAAAACTATTTCTGCTGGTTTTGGTAATTTGGGGTGTATGGATGAGAAATGAGTTTAAACCTTAAACAAATGCACTACACGGGAGTGCTTGTAGATTTGAGAAATCAATCTGTGCAAATCCGGCCTAAACCAAGAAATGGCCGTTCCAGACTTGTTTCGGTCGCAAAGTGAAGGATATGGGGTTGATCTTAGGGAGGGAAGCGAAGAAGGTGTTGAAATTGTGAAAGTGTTGGCTATGTATGACTTATATTAGAAAGATGGACTGGCTTGCAGGATGTAAGCTATCAGTTCCTTGTTTGAATACGATGGTATCAACACTTGCCTCTCGTTGTCCTGGACTTGTTCTTGTTTTTGGAAATAGGGAGGAGAACCTGTTTATACAAGTCATTTGAGCCTTATTCACGTCTCTCATGGGAAGTGGAGGAAGTGGAGTGATGGAGTAGTGGAGTTGTGTGTTAGTGTTACACGAC
>JAJJWW010002705.1:0-19341 GCA_023531295.1 Papaver armeniacum | reverse complement strand
ACTTTATTCACTAAGAAGCAAATTCAACCATTGTTACAATTCCGAGTTGGACTTTATTTACTATTATAAATTAAATTTACCTATTGTATTTTATGTGTTGATGATTTTATAAAGAAACAACAACAAAGGAATTGCAAAGTCATCAAAACTAATTTGGTGTGACAATTTAGAATCACCAGAAGAAGAACTGATTAAAGGAACTCTACCAAATTAAATGTTTTTTATTCTTTTACTGCTAACAGGGTTTACTCTACCAAATTAAATGTTTTTTTATTCTTTTACTGCTAACCGGGTTTTGTTGATCTTTATTTTTATGAGAATTATTCCAATTTTATGAGACTTTCCCTGATCATTATATCTCTTAAAAAAATGAGGAGAAAGGTTAAATTGGTTCTTTAGGAATCTACCTACGAACATTCGTATAGATAAATATATTTTGGTAATGACTTTTGTATATTGACCGACTTTTTTTTTTTTTTTTAGTTCTAGAACTCGATATCTTACTTCGACCATTTTTTTATTAAGCAGACCAATTTATATATATATATGTGTTTTACTTAGAATATTCTACAAGCTAAACCAACCAGAGATATCAAATGATATTACTTATACATACATGAAATATATAAGTTTCAAAGTATAGTACAACGATAATTATTTTTTTAATTACAGCGGGAATAATAGATTTGTAGTGTATAACTGTCAATTCGGGTGAGCCACTGGTAGTCATACTTGACTATCTTATTTGTTTTCCCAGAACGCAAGACTAAAATATTTTCCTCGAAAAAAAAGGCAAAGAAAAGATAATTTCAAATACGAAAATAAAATGAAAAACATTCTTTAATTAACATTTAAAGAATGTTTAATGCCCCATCTTAGGAAATGCGAAATAGCGCGTGCCACATTCCCTAGTACATAGGTTCTTGATATATGCTTCAAAAAAATAAAAAGTTCTTGATTTGTTGTTGTTTTCTATTTCTTTTTTTTAACAAACCAAAAATTTTATTATCAACAAAATGATAGAAAAAGAGTTTATCATCAAAAAGGACAAAAAGAAGCCAAATTGGACAACAAGTCTCGGGGCACTAGAAAAAAACAGAAAATAGGTTAAGGTAAAAAGAAAACAATTCCAAGTCATAACTAACTACATCCAGTCAATCAAACCTATAATAGACTGTGCCAGGAAACTCCAATCTATATATATATATTAGTTGGCCTAGCAGACAACTTCAATGTCCGACAAAATTTCTTGATTTGAAATTGGACTGTTTGCTCTGGTTTGGTATTTCAACGACGCCTTTTAAGCCACGAAATAAGAATGAACTCTACAAATTTCAGGGAAAACTTAAGACTTCGTCACTGATTCATATAGTAAAACAATTATAAAGTTTATAATATGTCATCTTACCGTTTATGAAATGAAAAAATTCAGTAGTAATCCAAAAAAGTATGAAAATATGGATTTACATAAAAAACTTATCGCAACATAATCGTGTATTTCATATGTAAAGAGTAAAAAACCGTTGATTTAAGGTTGTTCTCATACTATCTCACAATTTTAACATTAATAAATAATTCACCGATTTGTAAAGATAGTTTGCTTTTATAAAATTCAAAGGACACAGATGAATTTAAAGCTGGATCATTATCGAAATATTATTACAATTGATTAAAATCACCGGTCATTCAAATAAACTGTTAAAAATAAAAAATACTTATTTTTGGCAGAAGTATAGATCACCACAATAAGAACGTACTACCAAAAACTTATCTTCATATTTACAATCAATTGGATTCTATAAAAAATGTTGATGCTCAATTGTGACACAGTGAGTTTGTTAATAAAAATAAATAAATTTGTGACAGGCTCATCCGTAAAGTCAATGACTAATGTCAATGCAATCTCCAATCAAGGCTCATCCGTTGTTCCACAAATCAACACCCAGCCAAATTTTAAGTAAGGAGTTGGAGTATTTTTAAGTATTTTTTACAATTATACCCTTATGAGCAATAATTACTAAAAGAAGAACAATTACTTTATACGTTCTTTTAAACACCTACGCAACGAATATAAACATGACTAAATGGAGGATTGTGTAAGTAAATTAGAGTGAAATAAAAAGTTATAAAACTTTGTTGGTGTATTTTTTTTAATTAACTTAAATACGTGTAAAGCTAACTTGTAATTTAAAAATTAATTGGTTCTCTGGCTTTATTAAAAATTAATTAGTTCTCTAGCTTTATACTTGAAGTAATAATTGGTTTGGTAAAGTGATAATCCTATTTTAATAAAGAAATCAGAAAAAATCCAGCTACTAAACTAAAAACATACTTAGTTAGCTGCGAAACAAAGATACAAGGGTATATTTATTAAATACCCCTAGTTTTGACACCCAACAAATATACCCTTATAAAACAATACAAATACCCCTATCATTTAAATACCTTATCCCTTAAAAAATAGATTACCTTAATACCCTCACTTACAATATTATTTTACATTTAAAAATCTTATCCATTAAAAAATAGATTTTTCTATTATTTCATTTCACCACCACCAAATGCACCGCCGCCACCACCACCAATCCGCCGCCACCACCACCGCCGCCACCACCGCCACCACCACTTACTAAATACAACCACCAATAATATTCCATCACCGCCACCACCACCACCACTCCACCACCGCCACCACTTACTAAATACAACCACCACCACCGCCGCCACCACCACCGCCACACGCCGCCGCCGCCACACACCGCCGCCGCCGCCACACACCACCGCCGCCGCCGCCACACACCACCGCAGCCGCCGCCAATATTAGGTGTCAACAACTGAAGTTGATCCAAAAAATCAAAAGTTCAAAAATATTTGTCAATTTGGTTATTGATTCCCTAAAACTAAGGTCAATTTCTATTGTTGATACACAAATATTGGTTGTTGATTCCATTTTTCCATTGTTGATACACAAACATTGGTTGTTGACTCCTTACACAAAGATCAATTTCTATTGTTGATACACAAATATTGGTTGTTGATTCCATTTTTCCATTGTTGATACACAAACATTGGTTGTTGATTCCATTTTTCCATTGTTGATACACAAACATTGGTTGTTGACTCCCTAAACTAAGGTCAATTTCCATTGTTGATACACAAACATTGGTTGTTGACTCCCTAAACTAAGGTCAATTTCTATTGTTGATACACAAACATTGGTTGTTGACTCCTTACACAAAGATCAATTTCTATTGTTGATACACAAACATTGGTTGTTGATTCCATTTTTCTATTGTTGATACACAAACACTGGTTGTTGATTCCATTTTTCTATTGTTGATACACATACACTGGTTGTTGACTCCCTAAACTAAGGTCAATTTCTATGGTTGATACACAAATATTTGTGTATCTTGGTGAGAGATATAAAATAACAGCCATTGTATGGAAACACATTTTAGAAACAGCCTCTAATTGATATATATACTGAAATACAAAAGATTTCCAATCAAGACAATCTAAATGAAACCAGCATAAACATTTATGTACTAAAATTATGAACCTGACGTGAATCGAACACGCATCTTCTGACATGAAGTCAGTTGTGCTACCATTACACCACAAATTCAGCATACCACAAGTCATTTACATGTCTTCCTAATAACATTTTGTCAAAAAATCAAAACCTTGTTCGACTTCTCGGAATTATGCATTTCTGCTAGTTTTTTCCCTAAAACTGACCAAGGATAAATGTTGATATAAAATTATATGTCTGTGATAAGCATATATGAGGATAAAGAAATAATAAAATGGGCTAAGTTGATCACCTCTAGATGACTTAATATACTCCACAATAGTGAACGAACCACTGGGAATATACGATAAGATAAATGCAAATAAGAAAAATAATGTAAACTAGCCAGAATTCATTTGAAGTTTGTAAAATTATCAAGTTTATACCATCAAAGACCATAACTACATTATAAAAAGTGTAATAAGCGCTATAGAGTAAGTATCTGTTAGAGATATAGTTTTAAAATTAGATACCTGCCAAGTTCGGAGAAATATAACTCTGAATGATGCCTTATTATTGGTTATAGTTTCGGGTTTCCCCTGATCAGTAGGCCACTTTAGTTCTAAATCAAATAGATCAGATATGATCAAATCTTCCTTAGGTGCATCCTTTCCTTTACTTGAACCACTATCTTCTAATCCAACAGCCTCCTACAATATGTTTTCCAATTAACAGTAGATATATCTAAACTCAATCACTTAGAAAAATAAAGAGCTTTAACTTGTAAGAAAATCAGCCTTCATCCTAACTACCAAAATGACTATACATTCCTCCAGCCATTGAGGACTTGGCCAACATGAGAATAACCATCATCACTTAATTCATCATAATAGAAACACACCATTCCAAAACTCTTTGCACACACAAAGCTTCAATCTAAATTTAAGAATGTGGGTCAAGAATTGACATCTTTTTCTTGAGAGTAATAAAGATAGCAAGAAGATCATTCTACCAAAAGACCTTCAACTGGATCATCCCATGTGGGTCTGATATGGTGCAAAATGTAGCCATATAAAAAGCTCTTCAAATCCGCATAGTTACATTCTCCAGATGTTTAACTGGTGATACTGTGGTGCTGCGTCTTACTAGTCTATGAACCTATTTTTGTAAGACTGTTCACATTTCCTAGTTCACTTATATATTACTCTAGTTGCTTGATTTACGATACCGTGTACAATGATTTAGTTGTATATGAGCTAGTTTTGGACAGATCATGTCTGCATGGCCTAGTTTAATACTTTAATTCAACTCTATCTACAATCAACAAAAATGGATTTTGTATATGAGCTTGTTTTGGACAAACTCTACAAATATCATAAAATTGGTAATTATCATTAAATTAAAATCAAAATCAAAATCAAAATGCATACCTGATATGAAGATCATCTCCATTAGCATCAACCCCATGGACATGATGCATTAGTACATCTTCACTACTTTTTTTCTCCTCCACCACCACCACCGCCACCACCATCAACTAATAAAACATAAGTTTGATTTCCTCCTCAACCACCGCCACCACTACCACTACCATCATCATCTACTAAATGATCAAAGAGTTGAAATCCTCCACCGCCACCACCACCTCTGCAACAACACCAACACCACCAGTGAATGACCTTCAATTGAAACATTCAGTTCAATCGTTATTAAAAATGAATACTTCAAATTAAATTGAATCTCATCAATTCTTATCTTCAATAATTATTCGATCAATTCATAAATAGATCATTAAAATTATTCATTTAACCTAGAAAGATGAAGAACAATCTATAAGAAGTTGAAATAGGTTGAAATCGAACACAAAAATAGCGATAAAATATGAAATCAAAAACCAAAAACCTGTCGATCTCTGAATCTGAAAAATCAATGTTTCACATAATAAGATGAAGAACAATAAATAACAGGTTCAAATCAGTTGAAATCCAACACAAACATATTAATAGATCTGCTGATAATAACGGAGGACGTGATGGTGGTGGTGGCGGAGCTGCTGGTAGAAGTGCATAAGTGCTGGTGGTGGTTGGAAGAGAAAGAGAGAGAAGAAAAAATTAAAACTAAAATTTTCAGGAACTGGTTCGATCTAACATTACAAGAGAAAGGGGTAAATATGGAAAGAAGGAAAATGTACTAATAGACCCAAACGGGCTTATGAATGCATAAGGGCATATTTATTGTATGATAAGGGTATTTTTGAAGCCCATCAAAACAAAGGGTATTTATTCAATTCCCACAAGATACAATATAGTAGTATACACAAAGATTAAATATGGATGTCTCGCAAGCCAATGTCACCTGCTGTCTCTAAAGTGAGTCTTAAGCTATCGTTAAATTTATTAATTGTGTTATAAACGACAGTTTATTATGTAGATGCCCACTTTAGTGGGATCAATTACTTGGGCACTAAGTATCTAAACTCTATAAATAAAGTCTTAACCATTTGTATTCTACACATGATTAATAGAATTTCTCCCTTCTCTTTCTCTTTATTTTGTGCCTTCTTCTTCCTTTTCTCTATTTCACAAGACGTTATCATGCACGTTTGCTCTACCAACGGGAACATATAAGATGGTGTTGCAAAAAGTTTTCCACTGCTAATAGTTTTGCTCGTGATCTAGAAGATCGAAGGCTGCATTTTTCAAGGGAAAATTGGGATGCCGAAAACAGTCGCCTCTTTCTTTTATATTTGGGGATTTTTATTTCTAGCCCAATTTTTCATTTTTGTATATAAGAAACCCTCCAATAAGATCATCTATATTATGAGCCCATCATTAGTATAGATTACAAAAATAACCTTTTAAGTTTTAACTAGGAAATAAAAAAACAATGTGATAAAACCAGATAAAAGTTAATCTTCCTAAAATAACTCCATCAAATACTCTCTACAAACGATTCCCTAAAAGAGCTCCCTTAATTATGGTTTACCAAAAAAACAAACGAATTTGAGATAAATAGTAATCCCAAAAGTTCCCTGAACTTACTATGCTAACTAAAGTAAAAATCTCCCATGCCCTCAAATAACGCCCGATAATTCACTTAGAATAATCCCTAGAAAAGCTCTACTTTCCAAAAATAAATTAAGATCGGTGAAAATTCTAGTTTTCGGTTGAAATAAATATTGAAAATTTTAGTTTTCACGGGTTAAAAATCATATGAAAATTCCAGTTTTCACAGGAAAAAAATATTGAAAATTTTAGTTTTCACCGGCTAAAAAGCATATGAAAATTCCAGTTTTCACAAATACATAACTAGTGATAATCGCAATATATTAACTTTTACTTATTGCAACTTGTGAAATTCGTTATTATCACAAGTTGGGATAACTGTAATTATCATCAGCAGTACACCAGTGCTTTTCATTAAACACAAAAAAATTATTTGTGTTAATCACGTGAAAAGAAATATCTGAAATGAACAGAAGATATGTAACTAAGAAGAATAACAAATAAGATGGCGAAAACCAAGTATGAATAAATATGAAAAGTAGGGCATCCACATGACACGTAATGGATACAAGCCGTTTATGAGTAATCAACGACTAATTGGGCGTTGTTTGTGTAGGATCAGAATATCGCGACATCAATACTTCGCAAGATCAATAAACGACAAAGATTGCGAAAGTGTCGCAAACGAGTAATATAAATGACGCAATGAATGACGACTAAAACATGAGAAAGATGTGAAGACCTAGCGAGATTCGAAAAAATTGCGAGATTATATATTTGTACACTTGCGATATTTCCCAAGTCATTCCGAAAATAAATGATAGCTTAGTCAGTCATCCATTGTGTACTACCCTATATAAAGAGTCGAGCAAGTCTGTTGTGAGGGATCTTTTTCCGAGTGTTAGGCAAGTCATTAAGAGAGAGAAAGCTGGTAGTGATTGTAATTTCTTTAGCTCTTTTCCATTTTATCTTGTAAACATTCAAGGAATTAATCAATAAAAATCATAATTGTTCATCTTCAATGGCTTAGTTGTGTGGATTCTGGTGAGGGGTGTAGTGTAGGATTTCCTGCAACTACATATTGGCGCTAGAAAGGGCTGATTGAGTAAGGATTGACATCGTGATTTGAAAGAATTTGGAGTAGTAGGGAAGGAATTTCTTATAATTTTCAACAGTTTACCAAAATTAAGAAATGGCTAGAAGAAGAAATACATCCGAGCAACCAACAACTGTTAGAAGGAGTAGGATATGATGCGTGTCGTAACCACAACAAATTAATTAATATTTTCCACCTAATTAACAAGTAATATAGTGTAGTCAAGTTCGTTCCCACGAGGAGCAAGAGATTCTTAGTTGTAAAAATTGACACAAAAGGGGGGTGTAAAGCAAAAGAAAGTAAACAAAGTAATTCAAAGATAAAGTTGAAATCAATAAGAGAGACAAGATCAAGGAATCCTTCTTCGTTGCAAAACAATGATTCAAGTTATGTTTCTCATCCACATGTTATTAGTCACAGATTATCACCAACCGTAGGATAGCAGGTTCGCTTAGCTAGCCCCAAAATACCTTATTTCACTGAGTAACAAGTCCGCTTAGTTATCAGATTCTATTCAAAAGAACCACCTTGAGGTTCGCTTACAAGATGTAATTCCCCGAATGCATTAAGATCTATGAATTTAGGTTTAGTACTAGTAGTTAAACTCGGTTCGCTTGGTCCACTTTCTAGCGTTGTTTTTACACACAATCGCTCCACGGAATCCCTCCGCAAGGTCTCGTGTTTTCTACTTGTGTAAAGTGTCGAGAGCGATTACGTATTCCCTAACTTATACTATATTTAGGTTGAATTAACAAATCAATTTAGTGTGCACTCTAAATAACCTATCAAACAACCATGAATGTATAAACATTCCTATTAGTAAAAACAAACGATAATCATGTGAAAAATTTCAAGATAGAATTGAAAACAAAACTCAAATCATATATTAAGAACTAGGAATTCATCCTCAATCAATAAGAAAATTAGCTACTCATGTTTTTTGAAATTCACACAAATAATTAAAAAGAAGAATTTTGAAAATCAAGCAAAAACACAAGTGTTGTGTGTGTAGAGAGGTGTGTAAAGATGTGTGTAAAAGTGTGTAGAGAACTTCTCTACTTATAGGCTTCAATGTTCTCCAAATCTTCCAAGGAATAGAATCCTCATTCCATAATAATTCAATTTCCAAATTCAAGTCTTTCTCATCTTCCATCTTCTCTTTCCAAATTTGAGCCAAATTCTCCATCCAATTCCAAGTCCAAGTCTTCACACTCACGAGAAGAATCCACACAAAAAATCTGTAATTTTGGTCGCCGGAAAGTTGGTATTATGGCCGGAATCCGGCCGGAAAAATCACCGGAAAGTATCTCAGGTGACCGGCAATGTCCGCCCGGTCACCGGTCAAACGGGTCAAAACGGTCAGGAGAGTCAGCCGGGTCAACTCGGGTCAAACCGACCGAGTCACGGCCGAATCATTGAGTCAACTCGGTCGATCACCAGGTTAGATGGAGTCGATTGGTACCGGTGATGAGTCGGTCCGAGTAGCCTTGGCGTTGGGCTTGGCATGAGTTGACACTGGCCTAAGCTTGTGCTGTGTTGCACCATCATTGTGCTTCACTACCAGCCCTGATGGCCCTGCATTGCCACTCCCAACACCACCAGCACATTCCATTCAGCCTAAAAATGCCAGCAAGTGCACAATTCCACCAGCAAAACCTCCATTGCACCTGCAACATCAGCTGCCATTCTAATTTCTTGCCTGCAATATCTCCATTACAATTCATTCCACCTGCAATTTCAGACTTCAGCTGACCATCATCTCTTCTTGTCTGTCACAGTTCAGCTCAAAGCATAATAACTCCTGGCAGCAGTGCAATTAAGCCTCACCTCCACCATCAATTCCATAATCTGCATCACAATCCCAGGCCAACACCAGCTCAACCTCCCGCTAACGCTGTTCCATCCTAGCCAGCTCACTGTTGAGACAGCACCGCTGAGAATCACCCATTGAAAGCCTCAACTCCATCTCACCTGCAATGCCATTTCAACTCCAGGCAACAGTGCCCAGCTCTGTAGCTCTACTATCTCAGCCCTGCACCACCAGTCCCATTATCCATACCATTCTCTGCCTCAATTCGAGCTCAAACTTGCCTGGCCATCTCATGCATTCATCTAACTTTTCAGGTGTTGTAGCTTCAAAACCACCAACCACAGCTTCAAATTCTATGGCTATCTCAGACACCACAAATCCATCTCCATCTGAATCAGATTTCAACTCCATAGCCTTGTCAGCATAGACTCAGCTTTCACTTGAACACCAGCAGCCTAACATTCATCTACACAAATTCACTGGTGTTGATGGTGGATTTTCATTTAAGGTTAAATTTGTAAAAACCATAAAAGATCATGCGCTGACATCTTGTAAAAGATAAAGCCATCTATAAGTGTTGGATACTCCTCACTTGATTCACCAAGAATGGAACTTGTAGCAACGATAAATCCAATTCTCGTGAATTTCTTATCACCTTGTATTTCCTGTACTCATTATCATGTGGCATGATGACTGAATGTTACTCATATAGAGTAACACGAACCTCCAAGCACTATAATGAAACCATGTACGAAATACCGTACGGGCGATTCTCGGTGTATTATACTAGCCCGAGCCTCTCGGTGTGTTATACTAGCCCGATTGAGCCCTTCTCGGTGTGTTATACTAGCCCGATTGAGCCCCTCTCGGTGTGTTATACTAGCTTGGATTGAGCATCCGGACTTGATCAGATCGGTCTCCTGATATGATCTCGATCACGTCATCCAACTCCGTAAGCATGATTGGATGACCCCGGATCAATTCCATCACCCCCAAGCAGTATGGAATACCCACAAATGACCCGCATGGTCGGCCATTGGCCTAGCTTGCCAAAATAAAACCGTTCATACCAAGCATTATGACGGAAAACCCTAAATTAGGGTTTGCGGCATATTACATATGTTGCGAAGTAGTCTCAACCATCCATCTTCGCGGTATAGATGGAGGGTCTAGATGTAGACTCAAAGGGCCCCGAGAGCATGTCAACACGATCACCGTGAGACCGCCTATACACTTGACCAATCGGTCCAAGACCAACAATGATTGGCCGTGACAAAATCGTCACCCAAACAAGAGGTGGCGCACGGCTTTGAAAGCCAAATTAGGGTTTCAAGCCATCACGCGCGCCCATCTTCTCGATACGAATGGAGGGTCACAGTTAGATTAAGCGAGTCCGGTCATACCAGCATGATCACCGTGGGCCCATCTATCTCCTCATGCGGTCGGCCAAGGCATATCATGCCCGGCTAATCCAAAACGCCCGCCCAAACATGCGTGGTTACACTTCCCAAATTGCAAATTGATCTCGACCACTCAACTTCACCGGGTGATTTGAATGGCTTAGATCACGTTTTCATGGGATAATCAGGTATAGGTGTGAACACCAGCCTACCACCTACACGCCGGAGTGATCGACCAAGACCGACCAAGGACGGTTGTCTTGGAACGCGTGCAAGGAATATCACGCGGTTATCAACTCCTTTGCGGTAAGAAATTTCTGCAGCAAACCGATCTCAACCACTCAACTGTGCTTTGGTCAATTTGAGTGGCCTAGATCGCGCCTTCTTGGGAAAGTGAGACATGGACGTGTACACCGGCATGCCATCAACATGCATGACCAGTCGGTCCTCTCAAAGCCCTTCCCATGCTTGGTTTCACCAAGGCAAGAGTGATGCTTGCGCACCTTCAAAACCCTAGTATTCATTAACGGTCACGGATGAGTGTCTCAAACATCATCTCATCCGTTCAACTTCACCCGACTTGGTTATACAACCCTGGTCGAGTTATTTGGTTAGTGAGCGTCATTACCCATCACTTTACCACACCACAATGCGATGCATAAAATACACATGATACTTCACAGTATCGACTTTCAATAACGCAGATTATTCAATTCAAAGATACATGCTATCTTTCGTGGATCCACGATCCGCACATTCCGTACATCAATCATGTCACAAACGGGGATACTTACCGGGTATTGGTCTGGCGGTTTACGGCGTGCGGCGTGGTAACGCGCCTATCACAAGAACGTGTCGAAGTCATGGACGGTTAGAGATGAATGGAGAAGTGGGCAAGACGGTCGTGTATCACCAACGCACAACTCCACTACTCCATCATTCCACTTCCTCCACTTCCCACGAGAGACGTGAATGAGGCTCAATGACTTGTATAAATAGGTTCTCCGCCCTATTTCAAACAACAACACAAGTTCAAACAAGACAAAAAATCAACACCCGAGCCTCCTTACATTAACCGTAAGCTGCTCACTTTTCTGTCACAAGTCACAGCAAGCCAACACCTTCACAATCTCAACACCTTCTTCGCTTCCCTCCCTAAGATCAACCCCATCTCCTTTACTTTGTGACCGAAACAAGTCTGGAACGGCCATTTCTTGGTTTAGGCCGGACTTGCACGATTGATCTCTCGAATCTACAAGCACTCATCGCGCAGTGCATTTGTTTAGGGTTTAGATTCATTCCTCATCCACACCCCAAATTACCAATTTCTGCGGGAGTAGTTTTCACCCATAAACAATTGGCGACCACAAGTGGGAGGTTGATCTATCGGGTGCAAAAATTGAATTCTCAATTCTTCGGTTTTCGGCTCACGATGCATCCTCATCGAGAAAACACAAAGCGGTTCGAGATACCATGGGAAGTGTAGCTAGAATGCTTGGAGGATGTCTTGGCAAATCAGCGGTATCACTAGAAGACAGAGCGAGACATTCCGCCTTTTGAATGATATAGCAAAGACAATTACAAGATGGGTCGGCATGCATCTACTCAAGCAAAGTGCAAGAAATGCTAAATCCTTAGTCGAGTCACACCTTTACTCTGGAGAGGCAAAAGAGCGCGCAAATCGCTGGAGACTCGGGAAAGACGAACAACATGGTCCAGCCGACGAAGACTCGAGGCAACTCCACGAAGGGAAGAGACTTGTCCTGGGGTACCACAAAGTCTCTTGGATAAAGAAATGGAGCCTGCTGCACTTACGGATCCCTCTTTGGAAGATTTATATCTCAAGACCCTTGTCGAAGCTCGGAAGATCACTCAATCCGCATCGACCTTTCAACTAAGTGAAGAAATGCTTGAGGAAGGAGAGATCAATCAATGAACACGTGAGTACGAGAGGATGGGAACGTTCAATTCGATCACTCGGCGGTGATATTACAACACCTCCCATCACGAGCCGGAGCAGCCGCCAATCTCGACATCTCATCAAGTGTAACACCTCTCGTAGTCACCGTGAGAACAACTTCCACTCCTTCATCGGGACGAGGAGCCGGAGGGACGAGAGGAGGACTACCCCCATTACCATTGCAGACTTGATGGAGAAGCGGGAAGTTCTTGCTAAGACTCAAACGGATATGGACGCAACTCGAAAGAGGTACTCACTTTTCTTAAGATATTAACCGATCGATTTCCACATGACCCGCAAACAGCCCCCTGGAGCCAACAAGAAATGCATTCAACGCACCGGAGAAGGTACTTCAACGGACGGACTCTACATGGACCTGATCAAAGAAGCGACATCGGATATGAGCGGTCTGTCATGGAGACTTCTACACTGGGACTGATCCTCACAACGATCCTCCTCCCGATCAACAGTTTCCACTATGATCCGAGGGTGAGGAGGATCGTGAAGCGGTTTCTCTAGTGGAAAGTTTATGCGAAATTTCACACCTCTCGAAGAATCAGCGCGCACGACGTTTTGTTGCAATCAACCGAGAGGAAGGTCACGGCCGTGCCCTACATGTCACCGCACGCATCAAGGATTCGAGTTCAAGACGACCCTTATCTACACGGGATCGTCTTCATTGCTCTCAAGATTCTCGGGACATCCAAGGTTCTCCCCTGTGCAAGGTCGTACGGAAGCCTACCACAATGACGGACTTGAGGGAAACCAAACCAAACATACGGGAGAAGCTCCGTGGAAAGAATCGAGACAAGTTCGTTGCATCCCACTCCCCATGTGGGCGTCAATTCGGGGAAGAAGACCGACTTGCATTATTGAGGGCTAGTACCCACGATGCATCTTTGCTGACGAAGCATTCTTCTCCATACTGTGAAGCCACAACCCACGTTCACACCAGGAGGGAAAGAACTTTTATGGCGAGTCGTGACCAGAAAGGAAAACGGTATACCGACACTGCCATTATCAGCAGGGGATATTGTTACCCAGTCTCTCTACCTAATGGAATGCTACAACAGCAACGAACCACAAGAGCAAGTGCTAGATGCTCCACAACAGCTGCAAGATGGCACCAACTCCACAACTAATGAAATTGAAATCGTTGAGGAATCTCCTAGGCCTATCTCCATCAGCTCAACCTTGTGTACGGATAAACGCGCGAAGCCCGTGGAACTTCTCAAAGAGTATCAGGACATGTTCGCTTGGAGATATGAAGAAATGCCGGATTTAGATGAAAATTGGTCATCCATCATCTACATGTCATACAGGATCCAAGTCGGTTAAATAGATTGCGGTTCAGACACGAGGAAAATGGATAGATCGAGTGCTGCATAGACTTGAAACTTGAACAGTCTTGCTCCAAAAACAATCCTCCTCTACCTCGACATCGACATGTTAGTAGATGCAAAACAATGGACACAGCATGTTCTCCTCCATGGATGGATGCACTTTCCTACAACCCGAGGATAAGAATGTACGAGCATGATGCAAGTAAGATATCTTTTCGAACTCCTCTCGGAAATTTTTGTTATACCATCACCGCCATTTGGTTTAAGGAATACCCCGGTGCAACGTATCAACGCTCTATGATGGTAATCTTCCACCGGAGCCGATACCTCAAGGGAGCAGACCTCAAGAAGATAACGATGTCCAACCGTCATATCGAGCAAGATCCGGGCCGATTCTTACTCTATCGACAGTGGTTGAACAAGATCCGGGGCATATATCTCACCAACAGCGATACAACCTTGACCTTACATGCTTCCCTTGAAGCAGCAAGAGGAAAACCACCAAGATACAACATCCCGCGTCCATCAAATCCAACTCCGGTACCACATGCATGACTCCCACAATGATGAAACAATGTCCAAGATGTTCCATATCCTTCGACAACAACCACTACGAACAAACCATGTAAACCACGCTTGGGGACCGAGGCTCAAAGATGAAGTTCCTTCACCTTCGATCAAAGACTTCTTCAACACGAAAGATGGTCATCCAAGAATCATGGAATTCGCAAGGTAAATCGAATCGAAGAGCCGCTCTCCGCTTCAACGCTTCCTCCAGCAGCTGCTTCAATGGTTTATCCAAGAGCCACCTCAATGCTCTCTCTCGGGACCCCTGTTCACTTGAGAATCACTCGCCAACACTCTCTCCGGGATCTACCTCAACGTTCACACCGAAGCCACTTTAACATCCTCTCGAGTCGTTTCAACACTCAAGCTACATCAATAATCAACGCTCCGGTCAAGTTGTCTTTGATGTACTCATTGCTCAACGTGCGTCTCATTCATCCTTCATGAGGATCCGGCGAGCATGAAAAAACCCTGAAGTTGATAGGAGGAGGGTTATCCTGTGGAACGAATATTTTCATATAGTTGAGAGGGCGCGGTGAACAACTCATCATCAATGTTCGGCATGTATTTGAAGCTGTCAACACTTCCACCAGCATTATCTTTAGAAGACATATCAACGGGAGTTCTTTTCTTTCTACCGCAATGAAATAAAAGACAGGAGTTAGAACTTGTATGAAAGCACATGAGAAGTGTAGTCACACACGGCAAGACACAACTCACATCGGAGCACACAATGGCCGGTCCAAACATCGTTCAAGTCTCTGCAGTATTGATTTGAGTCGGTATAAGTTTCAAGACCGGTATTGCTCAAGTCTCAAGTCTGGTGTTGCTCAAGTCAAAAAGCTGGTATTGCTCAAGTCGCAAAGGCTGGTGTTAATCATGACATAAGGCTGGTATAATAGGCGCACACAGGAGGCGGTTTCATCGAAGCACATGGCCGACGTTTGAAGCATGTACACAAAGTGGACCCACTTTCAACCAAAGCAGACACAACAAGCCCACGTTCAATCAAGCGGCGCAGTAACCCCACGAACAAAGCGGGCGCAATGATCGGTCGATTAGGCACATCCCCACGATTGAACGAAGCGGCGCAATAGCCCTCGACCGAAGCGGTCATAGCAAGGTCGATCGAAGCTGCAAGACCGACATCATGCTAGGGGAACACTTTCCGGACGTCTCTTGAACGTGACATGCTCGAAGGACAGGGCGACCCGTCTCTCCCACGTAACAACTAACTTTGTCTCATAAGTTTTATCTTTAACTGTCACCATCTCATGCCTACCACACAATAGTGTAACCATTATGTGCTAGGCGGGGACTTAATATTGATGGTGGATTTTCATTTAAGGTTAAATTTGTAAAAACCATAAAAGATCATGCGTGACATCTTGTAAAAGATAAAGCCATCTATAAGTGTTGGATACTCCCTCACTTGATTCACCAAGAATGGAACTTGTAGCAACAAATCCCGTTAAGTGAATTTCTTATCACCTTGTATTTCTGTACTCATTATCGCCGTGGCATGATGACCGAATGTTACTCATATAGAGTAAAACGAACCTCAAGCACTATAATGAAACCATGTACGAAATACCGTATAGGCCGATTCTCGGTGTGTTATACTAGCCCGAGCCCTCTCGGTGTGTTATACTAGCCCGATTGAGCCCCTCTCGGTGTGTTATACTAGCCCGATTAAGCATCCGGACTTGATCGTATCGGTCTCCGGATATGATTCGATCGCGATCATCCAACTCCATAAGCATGATTGGATGACCCCCGAGATCAATTCCATCACCCCCAAGCGGTATGGAATACCCACACAGGCCGACCACCGCATGGTCGGCCATTGGCCTTAGCTTGCCAAAATAAAACCGTTCATACCAAGCATTATGACGAAAACCCAAATTAGGGTTTGCGGCATATTACATATGTTGCGAAGTAGTCTCAACCATCCATCTTCGCGGTATAGATGGAGGGTCTAGATGTAGACTCAAAGGGCCCAGAGCATGTCAACACGATCACCGTGAGACCGCCTTTACACACTTGACCAATCGGTCAAGACCAACAATGATTGGCGTGACAAAATCGTCACCCAAACAAGAGGTGGCGCACGGCTTTGAAAGCCAAATTAGGGTATCAAGCCATCACGCGCGCCCATCTTCTCCGTACGAATGGAGGGTCACAGTTAGATTAAGCAGGTCCCGTCATACCAGCATGATCACCGTGGGCCCATCTATCTCCTCATGCGTCGGCCAAGGCATATCATGCCCGGCTAATCCAAAACGCCCGCCAAACATGCGTGGTTACACTTCCCAAATTGCAAATTGATCTCGACCACTCAACTTCACCGGGTGATTTGAATGGCTTAGATCACGTTTTCATGGGATAATCAGGTATAGGTGTGAACACCAGCCTACCACCTACACGCTGGGAGTGATCGACCAAGACCGACCAAGGACGGTTGTCTTGGAACGCGTGCGAATATCACGCGGTTATCAACTCCTTTGCGGTAAGAAATTTCTGCGCAAACCGATCTCAACCACTCAAACTGTGTCTTAGGTCAATTTGAGTGGCCTAGATCGCGCCTTCTTGGGAAAGTGAGACATGGACGTGTACACCCCATGCCATCAACATGCATGACCGGTCGGTCCTCTCCAAAGCCCTTCCCATGCTTGGTTTCGACCAAGTTTAAGAGTGATGCTTGCGCACCTCTTTAAAAACCCTAGTATTCATTAACGGTCACGAGATGAGTGTCTCAAACATCATCTCATCCGTTCAACTTCACCAGACTTGGTTATACAACCCTCGGTCGGGAGTTATTTGGTTAGTGAGGTCATTACCCATCACTTTACCACACCACAATACGATGCACATAAAATACACATGATACTTCACAAGTATCGACTTTACGAATAACGCAGTTATTCAATTGAAGATTACATGCTATCTTTCGTGGATCCACGATCCGCACATTCCGGACATCAATCATGTCACAAATTGGGGGATACTTACCGGGGTATTGGTCGGCGGTTTACGGCGTGCGGCGTGCAACGCGCCATCACAAGAACGTGTCGGGAAGTCATGGATGGTTAGAGATGAACCGGAGAAGTGGGCAAGGCGGTCGTGTATCACCAACGCACAACTCCACTACTCCATCATTCCACTTCCTCCACTTCCCACGAGAGACGTGAATGAGGCTCAATGACTTGTATAAATAGGTTCTCCGCCTATTTCAAACAACAACACAAGTTCAAACAAGACAGAAAATCAACACCCAAAGCCTCCTTACATTAACCGGTAAGCCTGCTCACTTTTCTGTCACAAGTCATAAGCAAGCCAACACCTTCACAATCTCAACACCTTCTTCGCTTCCTCCTAAGATCAACCCCATCTCCTTCACTTTGTGACCGAAACAAGTGTTGAACGGCCATTTCTTGGTTTAGGCCGGACTTGCACAGATTGATCTCTCGAATCTACAAGCACTCATCGCTCAGTGCATTTGTTTAGGGTTTAGATTCATTCCTCATCCACACACCAAATTACCAAATTCTGCAGGAGTAGTTTTCACCCATAAACAACTGGCTCCATAGACAAGACACCTTCTTATTCTCCATTCAATAACATACTCTAGTACATTCACTGCTTGCTTCATTCCTACAGCAGCACCAGTCATTAGTGGCAACAGCTACCAAAACCACCTCGAGCTTGATTCTCGGGCACTCAGTATGGCTGCTATTTCTTGTCGGTTCATTTCTTCCTGTAATGCTCCACCCGACTCGCCACATGCCCAGCGTCACCAGAAGCACCATCATTCCACCAGTACCAGAACCCATATGCTCCATTTCCTGCACAAGATCCTAACATACATCTAAGTGAAATCAACAGCTTCATTCTTGCACAATTGCTGCTTCAAACAGCTTATTTCAGTCCCTTGTTCTCTCGATTTCGGCTGCAAGAACATTCTGCTAGCCTCAACGGCAACAACAAACCCTTAACAATTCACCATCATCTCATTCACGACATCAGCAACATCTCTGCTTCTCTGTTGTCGAACCTCAGATGCCACCCATCTCAGCTCTTCCCAATATCCACAACAGCTACTTCAACCACCATTCTTGACACAGCAACATTAGTTGAAGATTCAAGCTTAAAAACCCAGCTCTTCTCGATCTGGTTCATCCACAGAACCTATCAATTTCTGCCATTTCCTCTCAAGCAGCTGTTGTTCTTTATCTTCCCTTCATTCCCTATCTTTTTAACAGAATCACCAACAATTCTTCCAGTTCAATCAACCACAGTTCAATACACATAACCCACTTCGAATTTCTCAAGAACAGCAACAGCATCTACATCTCTCACAGATCGAACCCATCTTCAATTCATTTATCAATTCTGAGTCCTCAAACCCTAACCACCATTCTTTATGAATTTGTGATTCTCACCCATACTGTATTTCGAGCATGAACATATACTTCATGAACTGCTCGATTCAAATTTCTCGATTTCAGATTCAATTTTACCTCTCGAGTTAAATCGCAGCACAATCAAAACCCTCAGCTCTCTCTATTCTTGATCTCATTTCACAATCTCGCTCGACCTCTCATCAATTATCCTCAATTTTGTCTCTCAATCTCTTGAACAAATCA